>RQOL01000941.1:8321-74842 GCA_013076295.1 Sanderia malayensis
AAATACATATAAACATAAATACATAATATATACATAAATACATACCCTATATACTATGTATAAAAATACTATACATAATATACAGACATACCTACATACATAAATACATACATACATACATACATACATACATACATACATACATACATACATACATACATACATACCCTACATACATACCCTACATACATACCCTACATACATACCCTACATACATACCCTACATACATACCCTACAATACATACCCTACATAACATAGCCTAAAATACATACCCTACACTACATACCCTACAATACATAACCTACATTACATACCCTACAATACATACCCTACAATACAATACCCTACAATACAATACCCTACAATACATACCCTACAATACATACCCTACCATACATAACCTACAATACATACCCTACAATACATACCCTACAATACAATGCCCGACAATACAATACCCTACAATACATACCCTACAATACATAACCTACAATAGATACCCTACAATACATACCCTACCTTACAATACCCTACAATACAATACCCTACAATACTATGACTCTTCTAAAACACTTGAAGGTGGGAGGTCGAATCTTCCCCCCTGGCAGCGCCCACCCTGCCGCCCCCCTGAAAGCCGTTTCTGAAAGTTGATAACTTCAGTGTGAAGTTTGAAAAAAAATAGTTGCCTTCAAAAATTTAATCAATCCTGGAAAATTGAAACTCAATGTCTAATAAAATATATATCAAACTGTAGGTAAGAAAACAGCGAATCCGATAAAAATGCTGACATTTGTTAGCTGGGTTGTTTGTAATTTAAGCGAGCATTTGCTGCAGGCAAAGACAAAAACCGTGAAAAATTAAATTCCTCAGCCAACTTTAAAAACAGAAAAATTCCCCTAACTTGGTCACAATTTGTCCATTCTAACTCAAATAACACCAACACGAAGCTAATAGCTTGGCGAACATTTATCGAATGTATTTTGGTAAAAAAAAAACAATGTTTTGGCAGGTTGAAATTTAATTTTCGCGAATGCAAAACTCACGCGTGTTGCTGGAAAATTTCGTGTTTTCCACCAAAACCCAATCTCAGCTGAAACTGTCCAAAAACAGAGGAAAATCGACAAAACAAAGAAAGCATCCCCAGATAACGTTAGTTCCCGTGTAAATAAACAGTTATCGAAAGTTTAAATGAAGAAAATCGACCCAGAACGACCCAAGAAAATCAAAATTATCTTCGTGTTTTGGTTAGGCCCTCGAGCCGAGAGAAAAACGTGAGGGGAAACAAAACAAAACTCGTGCTATCTGCACCCAAAAACAATCAAATAAAGGAAATACCTTGAAATAATTGTCCACACATTGTCTCCACAGGTCCTGACAACAATTGACACGTCTTTAAAATTGATTTCCGGCACCTATTCACGCTTAAACCCGAGCAACTTGCTGCCCGTTCAACCAAAAAAACACGTGCTTCTCCCTGCTCGTTTTGCATCTCATTAACTCCGTCCTCGGAACTTTCTAGAAAGTTGGAACACAAAATGGGCCATAACTCCCGAACCGCTTGGAGTAGAAATTAGCAAAATACTTTACTTTTATCAGCACAATACAGCGATCATTTCTGTACCAAATTTCACCCTTATTCGCACCCCAAAAAAAAGCCTTTATGATATCAAGCCCCGTTCCTTTGATCCCATTGTTCGGTCGAAGGTTGCCATTGTTTAGTCGAACATCGATTGTTCAAGAGACAATGGAGCATTGTTTGGCGGGTTGGGGTCACGTGTGATCGTAGAATAGTATATAGAGACCAACCGAGGGCCCGGTCGCAACGCTCCCTCGCCGGAGCCCCCTAAGCAACAAAAGTTTAATGTGGTTGCCGAGCTTTGCGCGCTGCATTCGCTCCCGCTCATGCCCATACATACATACATACATACATACATACATACCTACCTACATACATACATACATACATACATACATACATACATACATACATACATAGATCGGTCACTTCGCTCCCTCCCCGGAGCCCGTCAAGTAAACAAAGCTTAATCTGGTTGGCGCGCCTCGCGCGCTGCATTCGCTGCCCCTCATGCCCATACATACATACATACCCTACAATACATACCCTACAATACATACCCTACAATACATACCCTACCATACATACCCTACCATACATACCCTACAATACATACCCTACAATATATACCCTACAATACATACCCTACCATACATACCCTACAATACATACCCTACAATACATACCCTAGAATGCATACCCTACAATAAATACCTTACAATACATACCCTACAATAAATACCCTACAATAAATACCCTACAATACATACCCTACATAACATACCCTACGATACATACCCTACAATGCATACCCTACATTAAATACCCTACATTACATACCCTACATTACATACCCTACAATACATACCCTACCTACATACCCTACAATACATACCCTACAATACATAACCTGCAATACATACCCTACAATACATACCCTACAATACATACCCTACAATACATACCCTACAATACATACCCTACATAACATACCCCACAATACATACCCTACTATACATACCCTACAACACATACCCCACACTACATACTACGACGCAACATTTCTAAAGAAAGTAAAGGTGGGAGGTCGGATCCTCCCCCTGGCAATCGACCTGGGAATCGATCTTGATCAAAAATAGCCCTGAAATCAAACCCCTGAAAAAAATAGCATTTAAAACACGATTCACCAACTTTCAAATTAAATTAACGTGGTCAATTTTGTCCTACACACCCCAGGAAAATATCAACATGAAGCTAATAGCTTGGCGAACATTCATCGAAAGTATTTGGGGGAAAAAAACAAAGTTTTGGCAGGTTAAAAATTAATTTTTGCAAATGCAAAACACACGCGTGTTGCAAAAATCCAAACTCGGCTAAAACTGTCCAAAAACAGAGGAAAGTCAACAAAACAAAAAAACAAAGCCATATAACTTTAGTTCTTGTGTAAATAAACAGTTATCGATAGTTTAAATGGAGAAAATCGGCCCAGAACGACCCGGGTTCCATTCCAAGGTTGTTCTGGGTCCATGTTTTCTCCCATGATTTAATTTGAAATGATTCTGATCCTCATATTTCCATCCTTTTCCCCACGGAAGCCCCGAGGTCTGATTCCATCCCAAGGTTGTTCCAGGTCCATTTTTTCCACGATGCAAATGTTCGTGCACTTCTGAGCGTGCCAGAAATGTCTCGATTTAAACCAAACAGAGAGAAGCATTGCGATCGAATAGTATAGTATATCATAATTGGATCCATTCAATTCGAAATTTCGATTGGAGAATGTACAATATTAAAAATACAACTGAAATTCGTAAAAACATATTTACGACTACAGGAATCCATGCAAGCAATACAAAAGGGCATTATGAAAATTTTAGAGGGGCACCAAAGTGAAATGCTTCTGAACACGCATTCGAAAATTCGTGATATAAAAGGGTTTTAAATACAGCAGATCATGAAAGTTCTCAATCAATTCACTCACATGTGACACGCCAAATCAACGACTTTCGTGTTTTGAATTGCAGGTCAGTGAATCCATGTGAAGTGGGATTTGCCATGCTTCTCCGCACGCCCTGCTTCAATGCAATATGAGAATAGCTGTTTTCGAGTCTGGCGAGTTAGAATTTAACATCCAAATCTGCAAAAATCGAATTAGAATTTTAGTATTGATCAATCAGAGCTGTTTCAAACAAATCAGAGTCAATTTATAGAGAATATGATTGAGATTTCGAAAATATATTGCACGGCTGGAGAAATTTGAAAAGCGAGTTGTTGATCACGGAATCTGAGCTGAATAAAACAATACAGCTGAGGGGAAAATATAGAAAAAACTTAGCCACTTAGGCGTGGAGTTCCTTGGGAAACAGTTCTGAATGGCAAGTTTTAAGTGAAATTCCAGTTGATTGCAAGGAAGGGCAGAATACCTTTTAGACAACTGCATGTGCTTTGAATTGCTTCGTTTCAGTGAAATTACGAAGTTGCCGTTTCTGAAATTCATTATTTAGATCGTTGCATCCAGACCTGTAATTATAAAAGAAATTGACAATTCACGGTTTTAGCATTCGATTTAGCATTGAAAAGATTTGTAAAGCAAAAAATTATTCAGAATTTTAGATCGCCTAAAACGTTCTGTAAACAAGGGATCAGAATAAATCGAAAACAAAATAAAAATAATACAGGAGTTTAGTAGAGGCAAATAAAAACAACTTAGGCACTTACCAGTTAAATCCTCAGAAGCTATTAGTTTGGAAGCTCGAGTAAAACGACAGCAAAAATAAAACGCAGCCTCAAAACGAAGTAATTTCATTCAGGTTTGTCCCGTCCCAAATTCGAAAATGGACATCCACTGCAGGCTCGCTCAAGGAAGGAAGCAACTTCCTCGTCAACCAAAGGTCAGAGTAACAAAAGTTGCTGTCGGATTAGTGTCAAACGCAACAGGGATTCATTGTTTCGAAAACGGTAAACAACGCACGATCGATCTTTCCAGAAGCAGGACATCATCCAGACGCAATAATTGTCAGGGGGTCGCACGGCACAACACGCTTTGTTGGACTCAATTCTTTAGTACGCATCGAAGCTCGAGACATCTCCCCCTGGCACGCAAAACAAAAGCCTCGGCACTGCAGAATCTGACAGAGTGCACAAAGCAAACTTCAAACGAAAACAAAGGGCGGAAGAATTTTCGAGGGAGAAAACTGAAAATATCTGGAAAACGAAAACGAATTTCGAAAAACAAAATACATATTAGTAATATGCACGTTACTGGGACCACATCTGAGTGGTTTTCGAGAAGAACAGTTCGGGGAAATTTTAGGAGTAGTGAAGACAAAGTCGGTCGGTTGGTGGCCTTTGACGGGGCGCTTCCGTACCGCTACCGTTTTAGTATTATAGTAGAGATAGCCGGGGGCACGGTCGCTACGCTCCCTCCCCGGAGCCCCCCAAGCAACAAAAGTTTAATGTGGTTGGCGCGCTTCGCGCGCTGCATTCGCTCCCACTCATGCCTCTTCCGACCCCACGTACAGTGGTTTGGCTCGCCCTCGCTCCCCTGTCTACCTATTGTCACGATTGTAGTGTTTAACATGCATGGAAATTAGTTTTAGCGATCAGCCTCGTTTTCATCATCTAAGCCTCGTACTGATGGTACAGTAGATAAGATGCAAGATCAAAGTTTGTTTTGCCGTAGGGACAACAACAATTAGTGTGCTATTAGTTGAGTGCATGCATTGACACTTGGCTGTGGTACTTTGTCAAGCTTATACAAACAGTAAAGGACCATCTATGATGAGCATCCAGAATTTAAATTAATGTTGACTTACAGAGGTATGGTTTTGTTTCGATGATAAGATGATACTGATGCATTGAATTTTGATAAAGCAATAGGTATGAAGTCTCCAATACTTGCATTTGTATAATGATGTACATCAGTAGATCTACAAAGTGAAAGAGACAAATTATATTCTATTTAGTATGTTGGTATAATACTATCAAGGTTAATAAGGAATTAGATTTGGATAAAATAGCCCTTGTGAGCTGAGTATGTTGTTATTGAAAAATTGCTCTTTCATAATTAGTGACTTTGTTTAACTGGAATAACAATTGGGACTTTCTTCACTGTATTGTAACATAGAATTAAGAATATATTAAAAGCCCTCCTAGCAAAAAGTAAGTTTGACTGAAGTAACAATAGTTTCCTTTCCTTCACATGATTAAAAGGGTCCATTTAACGTGGATGAATACATGAGACACCGTGGATGATGAATGCAAAAATACTTCATAATCATCATCAATGGGATGGGAATTGCATGGTGAAAGGAGTTTCATAGGAGTATTGGGCTTGGCTGGTGGTAAGGCAAAGAAGGCAGCCACAAAGTGAAAAGAAGCGACTGGAACATGTGGCTACACGATTGCAACATGTGGAAACACTCTTTGTGAAAACATTAATTAAATATAAAAAGCTATGAAACATAAGCGGAGTTGTGAAATTTGGCATCAAGAAACCTAATGGTGAGAATGAGTGAAACACAATTGGCCTAAGAAACTTGTAGTTTAAATGTCAACTTGAATGGGGTGAAAGTAAAAGTAAAGTCTACTTACCCCTCAGCTATGGCAAAATGAATGTTTCTCTCAGGTTTATTTTGTCTTATTTCAGCATCAAGTTCCGTTGCGATCCAAGATTTCGGAATTATGTTATGCTTATGCTGTTCTAATATGAAATATTAGGACAGCATGAGTACGAAGATGAAAAATTGCCAGGTTGAGGAAACATAGCATAAATCGAAATCATACAACGAATTCTACTGTTATGCAGCCTCGTTTGGACGTAATTATCTGATTGAGCTGGATCGGCTACCAATCAGGGCAACCTCAACTGAACAAAGAACATGCTGTTAGTGCGTCCTTCGTTTCTTTCATCTTTGTTCTTCCTGAGTGGGCCAATGGCGATGGTAAGTAGGTTTTGCAAAGTGTATTATATCATTGCGCTCTTTCAAGATACATCTTGAAAATAAATGTGTAGCGTTTCTGTGAAGGCTTTGATTCATTTTTCCAGCGTATATGACTTTAGGAAATATAGTATTTGACAAAATCCCTTGAGAATAGGCCACATGTAAGAAAAACGGATGCTAGAGATATGACACATTGTCTGTATTTGAAGATGATATAAGATTCTGTTCTTTTTACATTTTATTACATGTACTATTCGTGCATTTTAGGTGGTGCATAACTTGTGTAGCGCAATGTTAATGAAGGCAATTTTTGAGTGTTGTTCAGGTAAGTATTCAATTATAGGAAATCATTACGCTTCCGAGAGGCCATCTAGTTCATTTATAAAGACGGGTTTTTAAAATACATTTCTTGCACATTTTTAGGGTTTGTGTCACAGCATATGAAAGAAGAGTTTAAAGGTACTGTTGGTGGCAAATATTTGTTGGCCAAATGCATGGCTTTTCAAAGGTAATAAGATTTTGTCTTGTTATAATTTTCCACAATATTATTATTATTCACTGTTATCAGGATAATGGACAATTTTAAAATGAAATAAAACAAACAAATAACATGGAGAGAAAACCAACAAAAGACAAACATTAACACCAGCAAAAGACAAACATTAACACTTACAATTATTTTTTGTCTCTGCCCCTTATCAAAGACAAAATTTCTTTTGTGGGCACATCTGCCCACATGCACCTCGTGTGCGCTTCTAATTTATTTTCTTTATTTTTTTTTTGTGGTTTTTTATATTGTTTGAATCTTTTTTTTGCTATAATTTTTATTTTTATTTCTTCAGATTTCCTGTAGAGAAAAAGACATTGTTACAGAAGGAGTTGAAAGTAAGCAATATGTTATACACACAGATGAGATGGAAATATTGCATTGCAACTTACGCTATTTCATCCTTTGTTAAATGCCCATCCTGGGTGCTGACAAAATGAAATTTGGTGCCTCTTTTAATGGCACTGAACTTGAAGGCACATTGCCTTTTTAGTGACCCAATGTCAGTAAAATTGATTAGCTAGGATTAATATGAGAACAATATATTAGAAACAGTGACTTGCATAGGATAAAATTGTTTTTCCTTGTAAAGCAGTTTTGTAATCTATGCATAACATTTATTTACATTTATCAATATATGGATGAAAATATTTGTCAATGCTACCTTAGTTTCCTCACCACAGTAAACCACTGTGGATTCTTTTGCTACTCCAGGCTCAACTGCTGCAGGCTCAACTGCTGCAGGCTCATCATTGATGGCAAGTTCATTTTCACTATCCATGTTTACAGTATATATAAATATATTGTCATTCAGTGAGAGGTGAGTTAATAGGCTATCAGTTGTTTGATTTTGCCTCGACAGTTCTGTTGATGTAACAATAATATATACTTTTAATGTATTAATATGACACAGTTTTATTTTCTGCAGATAATGAATAATAATTATATTTCTTACAATGAAGAGGAAAGACTAAAGGCAGGCAGATAATGCAGAACTGAATACATGAACTTACGGCAGCAGTATTTGCGAAAATTATCTATTTCAAGTGAACCTGTTAAGGATAAAATTGTTATCGTGATAATATCCACTGCAATGGCAATTGTGACATAAAATATAGCACTTCGAGCTTTTTTAAAGCTGTTTAGTTATAAATAGCCTGTATTTTCATGTGAAAGTGAAAGCAACATTAAAAATACACGTACTTACGTAAATTGCTGCTTTTCTCGTTGTAAGTTGAAAAAAAATTTTACGCACGCTAAGTCCTCTATGACACAAGACAAATTTTAAATTTCGCGCCGCTATTGTTGTTGCTAGGACGCCGAAATTGCCGTGAATATCTGATGATAATAGTATTAGCTCCAGGACATTACGTGGTGTTGCATTGATCGTGTTGTGATTGTAGTTTTCAAGAGCAACAAAACTTGGAATTTTGCGATAACTATTAGAATTACAAATTACAATTGCGATGAGAATACACGCTTCTTTTTATAAGGAACCTAGCTGCTGAGGGCCTAATTCTTTAAGTTGGTTATTTTGAGATCTCTTTGACCACTTTGTAGTTCTAAAAGTTGTTTAATTTTAAGTTGGCATTTGGTGGACATAATTAGTACAGATGCAAGAAAAACATTCAAATTCATGGTTTTGCTATGTGAAGAGATAAGAGGTCAACAGATGAAAAAGCTTCATAAAATATAAATGGAAGCAAGTGTCAGTGATATATACAATGAGACGGTTGCCAATTAAAAAAACAGAAATACTTTGTCAGGCACTTTCCCACAGTGAATGAATGAGGAGATACCATACACTATGAGGTTCTGGTTGAGAAGATATCTACAACGGGAAACTATCATAATTTATCATGCAAGACTTTAAATATTCAAGTAAGATAACAAAGAGATATTTATGCACATATAGATTATTAAAATGCATTAATAATGTTTGCTTGTCTGGTAAGAGCCATCTCAGCTTGTATTGTGCAGTGTAATGGAGGATTCTATCAGTGATTGATACAATGTATGCTTGCCAATAAATTTGAAAATCTTGTGGTGTAATGGTTGTGAAATCATTGCCATCTGTGCCTGGCACTGATTGCAATATCGTTGCCATCATTGCAATCTGAACCATAGATTGAAATTTCCATTGCCTTTAACTAAATGAATCTGCACAAAAAATTGAAAATTAATGAGTGTGGTAGACAACAGAGATATGCAATGCATGTGCAATGAGGAAGGTGGTAAGCAAATAAAGTGTGGATTTTTCCCAGGGTTTGAACTTGACTTTCACTGGTTTTCTTCGTGTACATCACAACAATTAAACATCTTCAATAAACACAAAGTTGAAAGCAGGTTCATGTGGGGATATCAATGAGGTTTCCTTGTAAAACAAAGAAGGCAGCCACAAAGTCAATAAATTGATTAGGAACTATATTCACGGAAATAAAAGCACCAGGAAGATGTTGGTAGAGCAATGCACATTTCTTCTGAAAACAAAGTACTGAAAAAACATTGGAAAATTTCCAGAATTCTGGCCTAACAAACTATATGTAAACCGTGAGTAAAGTAGAAATGGCCTAAGCAAAGCAATTTCCATACAACATATCAAATTGAAAGGGATGGAAATGAAAATATACATTGTTGACCTCTGATTCATAGCAGCCTAGTTTTCTCCTTTAAGTCAATAAGGGTATACATGAGCTTTATTTTCTCTCATTTCAGTATCAAATTGGCTTATAAATCTAAATATCCATTGTTTGATTGTGCAAAATGAAAATGAACCTTATTTACCTTTGGTGAACAGCAAGGTATTTGTTTTCTTTAAGCCAGGAAGGCTTTATGAGGTATAATTTCATTGAGTTCAGCAACAAAATCCAGCTGGATGACATTTGTTGGCAGACAAAAACTTAGACCCGACAGGCAACAATAGTGCGATGATGAGACATAACATAGATAAAAATCATACATAGACAGTCCAAAGGCGTTTGGAATGAGAGACAGAAGTCTCGCCTCGTTTCAATGATCTTAGCAGAAATGCATCTAATTAAAAACGAAGTCAATAAAATTTGTTATGATATTATTGAATGGAGATTTATATGGGACAAATACACAAATATATGAATATTGAAACTCTAACGATCTATCTCCTGATTATCTACTATTGAAAACATAAATGGCTATTCTAAAAACGTTATCGTTAATGCGGAAGATCTGAAAGATATACAATACTGTACAAAGACATGTTTTGAAAGGACGTGGATAGATATTTGTATTGTATGCGAAGTACAAATGCGAAGGGTTCAGTCATGATAAACTCTACTATTCAAATTGGTGAATTGTCAATATCAATAAAAATTGATGCATACAATCTGTAGTTCATGTTGCAAAATTGATTGGTTAAGCGACGTGTTTAGCCAAAGTGACAGTCCCTCAATTGCATTATTCAATAGCACATCACTCTCTGCAAGGATACATCTGTGCCATGGCGTGAATGTATTCTTCCAATAACGGAGGTCGTTTGCTTTGAGGATTAGGTTTGTACATAGCAAAAAAAAATAAGATTGCCGGTTACATTAGATAAAAGCTCGAACACCAGCGTCAAGGAGTAACCTTTGTTCGAGTTTTCCTTGTTGGTGAAAACTGCAATTGAAATTTGGAATTAAATAACAGTAAACATTAAAGGGGCCTCTATAGCTTGTACACTAAGTTTTAAGGTATTAAAAGGAGAAGGGGGATGTTGTTGATAATGCGGTGTTTTCCAAAAAGCAACTATCCTTAAGAGACAATTTGCAGTTTTTACAGAGTAAGGAAATCCACTTTCCCATAGGCAATATCGGAGAAAATGGCAACGCATAACTCTTAATAATCGGGCGCTACGCAGGATTCAGGACTGTGCCGACTGCTGTGTGTTGTGCAGTCACCCCTGGACATGTGGATGGTGTAATGTCCAGTTGGTCTCCGCAGATCAGTGTTATCTGGAATGAATTCATTCTAGAAGGGTGCCGGTAACAACTGTACATCACACTAATGTGCGACGTGATCTGCGTTGACACACAATACCCGTACCCTTGAATGTGTGTATGTGCGTTTTGGTAGGCAGCCCTCTGTAGAGCAACTGTGCAGATGGTCGCTCTAGGATGAAGCCTTTACAGGACCTCCTGGAAAACGATGTTCTTTGTTTTCCTGTGTGTTTCCTCTGGGAGGTATACTTTGAGCCCGTTAAATGATGTTGCTCTGGACATGGACACATAAAATTGACCATGTGTGAACACGGGCTCAGGTAAATACAAACCAACATACCTCAGGGATTGCCCCTGTGCCTTGTTGATTGTCAAGCAGTATGCAAGTCTGACTGGAAACTGTCGGCGTTTCATTTTGAACGGCATTTCCGTGTCCTGAGTGGAGACTGTGATCTTGGGAATCGTGACCCGTTGTCCTCTGTGCTCCTTGGTAATGATCTCTGCTGTGATCACGTGACGTCGCAGATGCCGAATGAGTCTTGTTCCCTTGCAAAGACCTTTCTTTGGATTGAGATTCCGCAGACGAATGATCGTTGCACCAACCTAATGCAATGAATATTATTGTGATTAATGACGCCTTTTTTATGGTGCACCACCTTTGCACGTAATAATTGAATGCCAATAGGATGAAATATGGTAATCTTCCTACCTTGAGGTTAAGTCTGTGCAAGGGCATTCCATTCGGAGTGAGTTGGTTGAGAAATTCAATGGGCTAGGCCTCTTCCCCATCCGGATCGTCTGTGACAACACTGTCTGTGCTGTAATAAGTTCTTTCGGCTGTTTGAAGTCTGTCGAGAATTAAGTCGTTCACTTGATGTGATAAGTCATTCTTTGGAGTCAGACAACAGCGTTCAGACATTGTTACAGGATCCATCATTAGGTGTGAATCTGGTGTGTTCGGCCTGGGAAAAATGAAGTTCAGCATGTCTTCTTTAGACGAAGTGCATATCTGTTGTGGCAGAATTACGTTGTCCAGTGCATTGTGTGCTTCTTGCTTGTTGCCAAGTCTAAGAAGCCATTCTGATAATTCACGGTATGAATCATCTTGAACGGCTCTCATGTTGGTGTATTAGCGATGCTGCTGAAACTTTGTGCATAGATCAATGATCTGGTGTGATTTTAGAGTCTCTGCTACAATTCTTTCCCTTCCTGCTTTCGTGACGACAGGTAGAACTTGTCTGAAGTCACCGCCAAGTAGCATGAACTTGACACCAAATGGTCTGTCGACATGTGTAATGTCTCGAAGCAGTCGGTCGACTGCTTGTAATGCAAGTGCAGGAATCATGGAAGCTTCATCCCATATAAAGAGAATAGTTTCGCGCAATACCTGTGCTCTCCTGCTCTGTCTCTTGACATTACACGTTGATTCAGCTTGAAGTGGTATAGGAATTTGAAAGGTAGAATGTGAAGTTCTACCATTTATGAGCAGCGTTGCAGCAATTGCTGACCACGCCATGCACTGAACTTTATGTCCATTGGCTTGCAGATTGTGAACCAACGTGTTGTAAAGGAAAGTTTTTCCGGTTCCAGCCGGCCCGTCAACAAAGTGACAGTTTTGTTCGGATTGCGCGTTGATAGCATCAGTGATTCCCGTGTATATGGCTCGCTGTTCAGGGTTCAATGCGGCCAGCATTCGTTCTCCTTCCTCTCTGGCATTGCCAACATCGATGTCATCTTCCTCTGTAATAATAAGTGAAATATATTGCAATAAAATTGGAAAGAAAAGCA
Source organism: Sanderia malayensis (assembly GCA_013076295.1). Classification (NCBI taxonomy): domain Eukaryota; kingdom Metazoa; phylum Cnidaria; class Scyphozoa; order Semaeostomeae; family Pelagiidae; genus Sanderia; species Sanderia malayensis. Next base: position 21,128 of record RQOL01000941.1, read on the forward strand.
GGAGAATAAATGTCCAAAAATACGTAAATGCCCTTGTCTGCACGATGTTAGAATACATTATTATATTCGTACTAATAGAGTACATATTTGAAAATAACACATTAGTACCTCGTTCAGGAATCACATAGTCGGCTGGAAGTTGAGGAAGGTCAGCATAATTAGTGATCGATTGACCATGTACTTTCAAATTTTCGTCAATGTCATGTAGACATTGATACATGCGTGGGTCTTCAAAAGCTATGGCCATATCTGGATGATTGAGTTGATCACGTCGTACAAAATCTTCACTCAATGCTTCTTTGAACATGTTGAAGAGTGCTGCGATATCAGAAGGTGTTTGAAAAAGGAGTAAAGTTGCAAACAACTGTCTCAGTTGTATTGGCATGTTAAAAATAACTGCCTCCTCCAAACAGCGTATGATTTCAGCATCATCTTCCAAGAGACCTAGAGCTAAAGCTGCATCTTTGAAGGAATTGCATAGGTTTCCTTCTATCGTGCGAAGATCTTCAAACGACGTGGCACCTCGTTTATGGAGAAGCAATAGTCTTAGTGCGAATCTTTGCTCACATGGTCGTGGGTGAACTTGATATATTCTGCCTATGACAGGATTGTTCTCCGGTGTCTTGCTTTCCATGTTTTGGTGCGCTCGTTGAAAACATAGTGTTCAGGAATTTCGTGATAGAAATATTGGCGTGCAGCCGGGTCTTGTGCATTCAATTCAAACCAAGATGTCAGTGTGGTTTTTTCATTGATGTTTTGTAATTGTTCGACCCTTCCATTATCCTGAAAGTCTACGGTCTGCTGATCAGGTAGATGAGCATGCAGACGTTTTATAGTGTGACTTTTCTCGTGCATGGAAAATTGGAATATTCTGTGAACAGCTTCGTGTGGTCCAATATACCGAGCGTTGATGTATTGGCGTACTTCATCGTGCTCAATATCTTGAGGTACTTGCTGCTGCTGTCCTTCGAGAATTTCCTTGTGTGCCATGTCTTCTCCTTTATTAATAAATTTGAAAATATATTTCACGGACTTCACAGTGCTACATATTTCGAGATTAATGTGACACTGATACTTGAGTAGAAGATGGCGATTATGTGGCACACCCCATGTATCATCTAGAAGTCGATCTTCGAGATTGACTGGGTGACGACAGCATCGTCTGTAGAGGGGATAACCATTCGCATTGACTTGTGCTTCGGCAGTGCGATCTTTCGGAAATCGTTTCTTGCATTTGTTATTCTCCATGCAAACACATCCGGGGTTTATATCACCGCATGGTCCATGTGTCATGTGCTTCAGTACTAACTTGTGATATCTTGCATCCTGTGGGTCCGGAATTTCAGCTGATATGAGTCGATCTACCTGTAGGTTTCGAAGAAAAATGTCACATGTAAGCTCTACACATCAAAATGCATTGTGTTTTTACTAAGCAATACAGCTGATGATAACAATGTTGATAATGTTACCTTTTCAGGCGTTCGTGGTCTATCAGCCTCAGAGAGGAACAGAATCATGTGAGCGTGTGGTAGTCCTCTCTTCTGAAATTCGATGACATATACATGTGCAACAGTGTGTCCCAGAATGTGCTTGTGAAGGATATCTTCCAGTAGTTCTTGTAGTTTGAGTTGAAATACTCGTGTGACGATGTCAGGCCGGTCATTTGCCTTCTGGTGTGGTAGAACGTTCTCTGAAATCTCCTTCCATCTGGGATTGGCCGTCATGGTTAGGAAGATGTCAGGCTTGCCATACTTTCTGACGATAGTCATTGCATCTTGAAAGTTCTGGTACATATTTCGTTGACTGCCTGAAAAAGATGAGGGAAGTATGACAACACGACCGACATCAATATGAAGGGGTTCGTTGGGATTGTTTGCCCTGGCCATTTGATTTTCGATTTCAGCCCTTCTGTTCAGGTGATCCATCAGGCCTCGATAACTGTCAGCACGTAATTGCCGTTGATTGTGCAAAATCCAGTTGAGCTTGTTTCCTTCTATTTTGGTGTATGCGTCCACTAATTATTGTTGAAAGAGAAGTGTTGCCCTGTGGATGGTAGACAGTTGATTTCTGACTTGTATTCGGTACGAATAATATTCGACGATTTTGAGTCTAATACGGTGGTTACAATCAGCATTTTGCTGGCCTTGTCCTTCACGTGTAGGTAGACGTTGAAGGTCCAAGCTGTATCCACGATCACCCTGAAAGAACAACAATGGATAGATTAGAGGATCCGCAACAGGAGCTAAGGCATTAATCTTCCTAAGATTACCACGCCTTGTTCGAACTTGAAGCTCTCTATTCTCGGGATTAGGAGCACCGCCATTGCGTGTAGTGTAGACTGCTGCAATTTCTCTGGCAATAGGATTATCATATCTTCGACCTTGTTCTGGGCGACCGGTAATAATCATCTTGAACGTGGGAATAGGCTCATCATTGGCAATGGCTTGCTGCCTTTGCTCTTCCAGTACTTCTCCAATTGTTTTAAAATGTTGAGCAAACCGATTTACTGCCATCAATTCGTTTTGCAGCAGTGCTACCATGTCTAAGTCCAAGTTTTGTTCTCTGGCTGTGTTCTGACGTTCTTGCAGTGCTTGTTGGGTGTCCATAATATATAATTCTGCATATTTTCTGGACCTGTCCGTTTCAGTTACCCCTATTGAATGCAAGGAAACATTATAAATTGTAATTCGTTATATCAACTGTAATTTTCAATGCAGCAAGTGCTTTGTTATGAAAGCATCATAAAGCGCCTTGATTTTCGATTGGACAACTCTTCATATTCAGGCAAGCATAGAGAGCTTATCCACTGCATGTTGGGTAGGAAAAGAATTGAGTGTTCTGACAACATCCGTTTCATTAAGTGAAGGTATTATATGGAAATATAGCCTATTATAAGAGACGTTATGTTTACCTGTCATATGGTATGCGTTTCCATGTATGGTGATGACTGGTGGTGCTGCATTAGCGTGTCCCGGATGCCATCGCCATTAGTGAATTGTATCTACGGAAATTTTTGAGAAAATATTTAGATTCATCAGTAGTTCCAGTGTACAAATGCATCACATTTGCCGGGGGTGGTTGAATGGGATCGAGAGTTATTAATCCTCCCAAGCAACATTTGTTGTATTGCCTTCTTGAGTTGAGTTCCTCTCGAAAGTATTTTGCTTCACAGTAAATACATGTCCTCGTCATTTTCCCAAGATGATGAGGCATTGGGGAGAATTGAGGAATTTCAACAATAGGTTGATTTACTTCCCTTGCTTGTTGTTCGATGGGTTGAGGGACATCATCTTGGTGTTGTGGTGGGATTTCGTCTTGCATTTCAACTTCTTGTGGTTGCACCGCTTTTCATTCTCTTCATTGTCATTTTGAACGTTGGCTTGCAATTGCATAGCAGCAGGCAATACATGTGGATCCTGAAATTCAATGTAATCTTAGTTAATATAATTCAGTCATGTGTTTTGAAATGCATAAAACTGAAACTTGTGAAGATATGTGTATTTAGAGAGGAAAATAATTTCCTGACATGGTGCTATAGAGAATGACTGGTGTATTCTAAGCCAATTGTGATGGTAGTCTGTTTTACCTGATTATCATGTAGAATTGGAATGTGTTGTTCCACATTGATTTCATCAGGTTGTGCCGGCCTTTCAATTTCATTATTTTGATTTTCAATATGTGTTGGTGGTTGCATCTCCATTGGCCGTATCTGTTGATAATGAAAATTAAAAGAAATTAGCCATTTTGGTTATTAGTTATTAGAAATTTTAATGTCATTACTTTGTCATATGTAAATTGATATAAATATACATGGAAACTTAGAATACATGTCTGAAATAGGGAAATTGCATGAGGCATCTGCGTTATTGAAAATAGACTTCTCTAACTGTAGTTAGGTTGTGTTAAAAATTTTATTTCAACTCATTGTCATTTTGAGCTTGATTTACATTAAGCATCTCCACATCTGCCGTTTGTATTGCTGCTTGACCTTCACGATTACGATTCAGAAGGGGCTGTTGCAAGTGCATAACCATCGGCGGTACCTGCAGATGGAAAAATATTAATAATTTGGTTGATATAATAACTGGTATGGTTTTGATTGTTGTTAATTTGAAATAGTTCTATAATATATAGTTATTTTAATTTGAAACGATTAGCACAAATTATTGAGTTGTGTACCTGAAGTTGAGGTGCCAGTGATGCAGGGTATTGGCAACAATTGTTTATTAGTTGTGGAACAGCTATATTTCCATAGTGGGGAGGCATCCTAGGTAGTTGCCATGGCACATAGAATGCCTGCATCTGTGGATAATGAAGTGGCAGTGGTTGATATTCTGGGGCTGGTTGGTGAGGGTATTCTTGCTGCAACTGGGGAAGATCATTCACTGCTCCCTGTACCATATTTTCAGGTTGTAAATCAACAGGATGAGGCTGTTGGTTATTCTCACGGCGGTGGCGAGCTGCATCCCGCATTTGATTGCGACAACTGGTGCCGGTGATGCTTTTTCTGACTTTTTTTGGCATTTTGCGGGATGTGATATTAAAAAAAGAAAAAAATGTGTTTTATATGCAACCTAAGTGAAGTGAAAATGTTAAAATATGCGATAAGAGTGATTTTTGTGAGCAACTGGATGAGATTGTTGTTTTGTGGTGAACTGCAAGATAAAATAAATAATTTAAAACATAATTTTAAGAAATGTTTGGAATTACTCTTGATTGTTGAATTAAATTATTGGTTATCTAAAGTTTCCAAATAAAAATATTTATCTTATGACCTACATCACTCTTTCTATTGTGTTCTTTAACCACTAAAAGGAAAACGGTTGTGATATTGCATAAAGTGGAAAAGTTATTCATCCATTTCATTTTTGGAAAGAAAAATCCATAAACCTACATTTGATGTGTTTGTAAGGCTAGATTTTAATTGCATTATGCAGTAAATTTGCTTTCTATTAATAAGAAATTGCTGCAATTGTTAAGCTAAGTACCTAAGCTTCAGATTTCGGATATGAATGTACATTACAGGCTGAGGCATTTAAACATTAATTAAAATAGGCTTTGTATAAGAACAATTGTTGAGATACTCACGAAATATTTTGAGGTATGAACTTTGTTGACACTTTTTTGATTACCTTCTAAGAAAAAGTTGCCATTAATAGTAAGGAATGTTTAACATGTTTAACTTGTATATTATTGTGAAGAAATAAGAATAAAATGTCATGCTGAAGTAAATACTTACTTTATAAAAAATCTTCACTTTACTTTACTTCGTTAAAACAAAACTGGCTGGACAGAACGGAGAAGCCAGATGACAGAAAGACTAAAAAATCAGATGACAGAAAGGCTAAAAAAGACGTTTTAATGCATGCCATGTAATGAAATTACAACGTTGCTTTAAAGAAGACGCTGTCGGTGTAAATAAGGATTGTTTAGGAAAGGTAAATTTCAACATTCAACTTACCAATAACAAAGTAAAACAATGTTTCAAACAATGCTTTTGACAATATATATATAATGATGATATAATTATTATCATCTGCCAATTTCTAACAACGTTAGATATTGAACAAAAAATATTACATTTCGTATAGCAAGAAAGTAAAGACGCAATTGCTATTTTAAATTCGTGCCAATTTGAAAGTTTGTAGCCTCTATTCGGCGGAGTGCCTCGTTGTTGTTATTATTATTCTAATGATGATCCATTCGACGACCATTGTTGTTCGTTGATGATGGGGAGAAGTGTCGTTGTGTGATCTCTAAGTATAAGAAATAATTTGGAGGACTTTATTATGCATGATATCTAGAAATTGATCATTTCTCACCATGGCGTTGTGGGGATTTTGATGGTGATGATGTATTGGACAGAGGTTGTTGAACACAACAACAGCAAAAACATATTCCACCACGGACACATGGAGAAAGAAGTACATTGATTTTTGGTGATCTGTTATATCTTCAGAAATATTGCTGCTGGTAAAAATACCAATAATAAGAGTAGGCCATGGAAGGTTGACAAAAGGTAAGAAGGTTTAATACGTTTTTTGACTGGGTGAATACATGAGGTGGAGGTAATTAATTAATGATTTGCAGTTACAATAAATTACTTACATTTACAAACTTCCAGGCCACATGAAAAGAACCAAGATGAGCCAACATGCTATAAAGTATATTACATAATTTCTTCTTGTTTTTCAGGTGCCCAGACATAAAGTGAATGTTTGTGGTAATTCCTTGTGAACACAATTATAGTCAGGTGAATTCATTTTAAGATTGTTAATTGAAGATCATTTGTTCAAAAAGAAGGACAGTGTCTGTTTTGCAGTGATCTTTTTTGAAGATTTACAAAAGTTAGAAATTAGAAGCATTACATATTAACATTAACATACTTACTATAGATACTATACATAAATATATACATCAATACATACCCTATATACTATATATAAATACTATACATAATATACATACCCTACATACATACCCTACATACATACATACATACATTCATACATACATACATACATACCCTACATACATACATACATACATACATACATACATATATACATGAGCCGGGTTCGGTCGCTTCGCTCCCTCCCCGGAGCCCGTCAAATAGACAAAGCTTAATCTGGTTGGTGCGCTTTGCGCGCTGCATTCGGTGCCGTTCATGCCCATACATACATACATACCCTACAATACATACCCTACAATACAAACGCTACAATACATACCCTACAATACCTACCCTACATAACATACCCTACAATACATACCCTACCATACATACCATACCATACATACCCTACCATACATACCCTACAATACATACCCTACAATACATACCCTACCATACCTACCCTACCATACATACCCTACCATACATACCCTACAATACATACCCTACAATACATACCCTACCATACATACCCTACAATACATACCCTACAATACATACCCTACAATACATACTCTACAATGCATACCCTACAATACATACCCTACAATACATACCCTACAACAAATACCTTACAATACATACCCTACAATACATACCCTACAATACATAACCTACAATACATACCCTACAATACATGCCCTACATAACATACCCTACAATACATACCATACAATACATAACCTACAATACAAACCCTACAATACATACCCTACAATACATACCCTACAATATATAACCTACAATACATACCCTACAATACAAAGCCTACAATACATACCCTACAATACATACCCTACAATACATGCCCTACATAACATACCCTACAATACATACCCTACAATACATACGCTACAATACATACCTTACAATTCATACCCTACAATAAATACCCTACAATACATACCCTACAATACATGCCCTACATAACATACCCTACAATACATACCCTACAATACATACGCTACAATACATACCTTACAATTCATTCCCTACAATACATACCCTACAATACATACCCTACAATACATACCCTACCATACATACCCTATAATACATACCCTACAATACATACCCTACAATACATACTCTACAATGCATACCCTACAATACATACCCTACAATACATACCCTACAACAAATACCTTACAATACATACCCTAAATAAATACCCTACAATACATACCCTACAATACATACCCTATAATACATACCCTACAATACATACCCTACAATATGTACCCTACAATACATACCATACAATACATACCCTACAATACATACCCTACAATACATACCCTACAATACATGCCCTACATACCATACCCTACAATACAAAGCCTACAATACATACCCTACAATACATACCCTACAATACATACCCTACAATACATGCCCTACAATACATACCCTACAATACATACCCTACAATACATAACCTACAATACATACCCTACAATACATGCCCTACATAACATACCCTACAATACATACCATACAATACATAACCTACAATACAAACCCTACAATACATACCCTACAATACATACCCTACAATACATAACCTACAATACATACCCTACAATACAAAGCCTACAACACATACCCTACAATACATACCCTACAATACATGCCCTACATAACATACCCTACAATACATACCCTACAATACATACGCTACAATACATACCTTACAATTCATACCCTACAATAAATACCCTACAATACATACCCTAAAATACATACTACGACGCAACATTTCTAAAGAAAGTAAAGGTGGGAGGTCGGATCTTCCCCCCTGGCAATCGACCGCCCAGCGCCCACCCTGCCGCCCCCCTGAAAGCCGAAGGTTGATAGCTTCAGAGTGAAGTTTGGAAAAAAAAGTTGCCTTCAAAAATTTAATCAATCCTGGAAAATTTAAATTCAATCTCTAATAAAAATTATATCAAACTGTAGCTAAAGAAACAGTGAATCCGATAAATATATTCACATTTCTTCACAGTGTTGCTTTGAATTTTAAGCGAGTATTTAGTGCAGCCCGAGACAAAACCCGTGAAAAAAATTATTCATCAGCCAACTTTAAAAACACAAAAATTCCCCTAATTTGGTAAAACGTTGTCCATTTTAACTCATACTACACCAACATGAAGCTGATACCTTGGCGAATAAGTATCGAAAGTACTTGGGTGAATTTGAAATGCTTTTCGCAATTTTAGTTGTACATTTTTGAAGTCGAAGACATGATTTTGTTCATCAAAAATAGTCCTGAAATCAAACCCCTGAAAAAAATAGCATTTAAGGCACGATTCACCAACTTTCAAATTAAATTAACGTGGCCAATTTTTGTCCTACACACCCCACAAAAAGATCAACATGAAGCTAATAGCTTGGCGAACATTTATCGAAAGTATTTGGGTGAAAAAAACAAAGTTTTGGGAGGGTAAAAATTAATTTTCGCAAATGCAAAACACACGCTTGTTGCTTGAAAATTTCGCGTTTTTCAGCAAAATCCAAACTCGGCTAAAACTGTCCAAAAAGAGAGGAAAATCAAGAAAATAAATAAAACAACCCCAGATAACTTTAGTTCTCGTGTAAATAAACAGTTATCGAAAGTTTAAATGGAGAAAATCGGCCCAGAACGACCCGAGAAAATCAAAATTGTCTTCGTGTTTTGGTTAGGCCCTCGAGCCGAAAGAAAAACGTGAGGTGAAACAAAACAAAACTTGAGCTATTTAAGGCCAAAATCAATTGAATAAAGGAAATACCTTGAAATAATTGTCCACCAATTGTCTCCACAGGACTTGACAACAATTGACACGTCTTTACAATTGATTTCCGGCACGTATTCACGTTTAAACCCGAGCAACTTGCCGCCCGTTCAACTAAAAAAACACGTGCTTCTCCCTGCTCGTTTTGCATCTCATTAACTCCATCCGGGGAACTTTCTAGAAAGTCGGAACACAAAATGGGCCATAACTCCCGAACCGTTTGGAGTAGAAATTAGCCACATACCTTACTTTGATCAGCACAATGCAGCGATCATTTTGATACCAATTTGCACCCTTATTGAGCCCCAGAAAAAAGCCTTTATGATATCAAGGAAATTCCTTTGATCCCATTGTTTTTTCGAACGTCGATTGTTCCGGAAACAATGGCCCAATGTGTAGCGTTTCCTGGTCTCCTGTGATCGTAGAATAGTATATATAGACTAGCCGGGGGCGCTCGCTACGCTCGCTTCCCGGAGTCCCTCAAGTAAAAAAGTTTAATGTGGTTGGCGCGCTTCGCGCGCTGCATTCGCTCCCGCTCATGCCCTTTCCCACCCCACGTACATTGTTTTGGCTTGCCCTCGCTCCCCTGTCTGTCTATTGTCACGATTGCAGTGTTTAACATGCATGGAAATTAGTTTTAGCGATCAGCCTCGTTTTCATTTGAAATCCTCGTTCTTTGAGATAAGTCTCGTACTGATGATATGGCTGCATCCTTGGATGCATTGGGTCATATGATGGCAATTGGCCTGTGATAACATATTGCATAACATATTTAGGCATAATTAGTTGTTGCTGCCACCAGGAAGGTTTGTGCTATGTATTGGTTGTGATGGATATTAAATAAAAAAACATTATAGATGAAGGAGGAACACTTGGTTTGGCTATTGGAAGGAGCAAATGGTAATTTTGTAAAACAAAAGTGTGTTTGGCTAATCGGTCCAAAATATCTGATTCAATGAGAAGGCAAGGCAAGTAACAAATTTGATAGAGTGGATATTTGCTACTTAATGGTGCTGTATGAGGAAACCAAAGTTCAGAAACTCATGGTAAGATTTAACAAATAAAGAGGTTAGGAATTACCTGACTCCACAAATTGACTTATATCTGCCAAACAGGAAATGTAATGAAACTAAAAATGGGGAAAAAATAGATTTATTAGTTTTCTTGAAATATTATGCTCAAAGATAAAAGTGAAAAATTATCAGGAATTCAGGTATAACTTGAATTGAAGAAAATCATGCAAGTTTCATTGGTTTAGTTGTCATTGTATGAGTGCTCATTGGTTAGCAATAAGCATCTTAATCAATAATTTGCTGATTGTTAACACAGGTTTAATAAAAATCATGAACATGGGACATTTTCATTTCATGTAAATTCCAAAATTGAATGACTCTGTCGTGTAATGGTTGGAAAATGTATGAATATATGTGATCATGTGTTATTAAGAACTTCATACCTGAATGAGCACTTCAAAGATACTGTCAGAAGATGTTATGTAACATTTGACTCCATGTTCCCTTATGGTTCAGTCAATGTTTTCTATAACAAATAAATCATTTTGAAAATATATACCTAAGAGGACTTGCAATTGCAATGAAGAAAAAGCTGGTAAACACATGCGTTACTGATTTTTTACGAAACTGATATGGATTTACATCAGCTTTATAGAAATACAACATTAGTACCTACCAAAAATTGAAACATAATACCACCTTCCCTGTAAGATGTTATATAGTGGTTGTCATTGTCATTAAGATGGTCACAGATATACTTAAAGAATTCAACTTAAATGCAAGCAACGGAAATATGACAGGTAGATATGAGTACAACATTAAATACTTGTTCTTTAGTGTTAAAGCTAAATTGAGATCTGATTGGAAAACCTGATTTACCCCGGGCATTCAGCGAGAGTGAACTGGCCTAAGCAAAGTGATCAATCTGATTTAGCAATAAGCTCGGCAGTTGTAATAACAATGAAGGCTATTTATCTTTGTTTGAGATCAACAGTAATGTGTTTGTAGGTTTTGCAATATCCTCTCACCTGCAACTTGTCCTTTTTAAACAATTGTTCTTTAGCCATGGAAGGTCTGCGATTGCAAAACAGATATTTCAAAAGGTGCCGATTTTTGTAAAATTCCCATGCATTGATCAAAGTGAGGCAACCTTCTTTTGTGAAATGAGAGTTTATACAATCGCCTCGTTTCAATGCATCAAACCTCCTGCTATTGGATAATTAAAAATGCAGAAATGCACCTCATAAAATCTTTGTAGAAGATAAACAATGTGCACATGATTTCATTGAGGGTATATTGTACGAAGACATATATATTAGACATGTATATTTTAAAGGTATACCACTGTGCAAGAAATGCGCAGTTGTCAGTTGTGTACATAGAAAGGAGAAGAATCAGATTGCCGGTTACATTAGTTAAAGCCCGAACACCACGTCAAGGAGTAACCTTTGTTCGAGATTTCCTTGTTCATGAAAATTGCAAGTTCAATTTGGATTATGTAGAGTAATCTTTAAAGGTGGGCTTTATCTGCGAGGTTCACTATTTCATCTTGTAATGGATAATAAATAATCTTATTCAAAATTCATAATATTTTAAGCAACTATTGCTAACGGAGAACTTGCAGTTTTCATGGAGAAGGAAAACCATCTTGTCATAGGCAAGATCGGAAAACATGGCAAAGCATAACTCATGATTTTCAGGCTCTACACAGGAATGACGATGTGCCGATTGCGGAAAGTGGTTGCAACCGCTACTGAACATCTTTTCATTGATGTTTTCAGTTTGCTCACGGCAGATACTGCTTGGCTGGAATGAGACATTCAAACCAGTGCTCGGCTTTTTACCGCTTTGCTGGTAGCTGGTTAGTTGTGTTGTACACAACTGGACACCACACACTTGTATGTGTGTGATGCGATCTGCCTTGAAACACAACAGTCACACCCTTAGTGGTTATATTTTGTGTAGGTTGGTGGCCTGGTGTACAAATGAAAAGCACCATTGTGTATAGGAGAGGAGGAGAGACTTAAAGGACTTCTTGGAAGACAATGTTCTTTGTCTGCCTGTGTGCATTCTCAGGAAGGAAGACTTTGATGCCAGCAAATGACGTAGCCCTGAACATGGCAACATATAATTGACCATGTGTGAAAACGGGCTGTGGCAAATACAGACCAACATACCTGGGAGATTGTCCTTGTGCCTTATTGATTGTTAGGCAGTATGCAAGTCTTACTGGAAATTGTCGTCGTTTCATTCTGAACGGCATTTCCGTGTCCTGAGTGGAGACTGTGATCTTGGGAATCATGATCCGTTGTCCTCTGTGCTCCTTTGTCATGATCTCTGCTGTGATCACGTGATGTCGGAGATCCCGAACTATGAGTCTTGTTCCGTTGCAAAGACCTTTCTTTGGATTGAGATTTCGCAGAAGAATGATCGTTGCACCAACCTAATGCAATGAATATTAGTGTGATTAATGACGCCTTTTCTTGCTGCACTACCCAGGACTTGCACACAATAATGTAATATGAACAGGATGAAAGATTGTACTGTTCTTACCTTGAGTTTAAGTCTGTGCAACGGCATTCCATTAGGAGTGAGTTGGTTGAGAAATTCAATGGGGTAGGCCTCTTCCTCATCGGGATCGTCTGTGACAACACTGTCTGTGCTGTAATAAGTTCTTTTCGCTGTCTGAAGTCTGTCGAGAATTAAGTCGTTCACTTGATGTGATAAGTCATTCTTTGGAGTCAGACAACAGCGTTCAGACATTGTTACAGGATCCATCATTAGGTGTGAATCTGGTGTGTTTGGCCTGGGGAAAATGAAGTTGAGCATGTCTTCTTGAGATGAAGTGCATATCTGTTGTGGCAGAATTACATTGTCCAGTGCATCGTGTGCTTCTTGCTTGTTGCCAAGTCTGAGAAGCCATTCTGAGAATTCACGGTATGAATCATCTTGAACGGCTCTCATATTGGTGTGTAAGCGATGCTGCTGAAACTTTTTCCATAGATCAATTATCTGGTGTGATTTTAGAGTCTCTGCTACAATTCTTTCCCTTCCTGCTTTTGTGACGACAGGTAGAACTTGTCTGAAGTCACCACCAAGTAGCATGAACTTGCCACCAAATGGTCTGTCGACATGTGTAATGTCTCGAAGCAGTCGGTCGACTGCTTGTAATGCAAGTGCGGGAATCATGGAAGCTTCATCCCATATGAAAAGGGTAGTTTCGCGCAATACCTGTGCTCTCCGGCTCTGTCTCTTGACATTACACGATGATTCAGCTTGAAGTGGTATAGGAATTTGAAAGGTAGAATGTGAAGTTCTACCATTTATAAGCAGCGTTGCAGCAATTCCTGACCACGCCATGCACTGAACTTTATGTCCATTGGCTTGCAGATTTTGAACCAACGTGTTGTAAAGGAAAGTTTTCCCAGTTCCAGCCGGCCCGTCAACAAAGTGACAGTTCTGTTCGCATTGCGCGTTGATAGCCTCAGTGATTGCCGTGTATATGGCTTGCTGTTCAGGGTTCAATGCGGCCAGCATTCGTTCTCCTTCCTCTCTGGCATTGGCAACATCGATGTGATCTTCCTTTGTAATAATAAGTGAAATATATTGCAATAAAATTGGAAAGAAAGCCAGCAGAAACAATGTCCAAAAATACGTAAATGCCCTTATCTAGACGATCTTAGGATAAATAATTATTCTTACTAATACAGTACATAGTTGAAAATAACACATATAGTACCTTGTTCAGGAATGACATAGTCGGCTGGAAGTTGAGGAAGGTCAGCATAATTAGTGATCGATTGACCATGTACTCTCAAATTTTCGTCAATGTCATGTAGACATTGATACATGTGTCGGTCTTCAAAAGCTATGGCCATATCTGGATGATTGAGTTGATCACGTCGTACAAAGTCTTCACTCAATGCTTCTTTGAACCTGTTGAAGAGTGCTGCGATATCTGAAGGTGTCTGAAAAAGAAGTAATGTTGCAAACAACTGTCTGAGTTGTATTGGCATGTTGAAAATAACTGCCTCCTCCAAACAGCGTATGATTTCAGCATCGTCTTCCAACAAACCTAGAGCTAAAGCTGCGTCTTTGAAAGAATTGCACAGGTTTCCTTCTATCGTGCGAAGATCTTCAAATGATGTGGCACCTCGTTTATGGAGAAGCAATAGTCTGAGTGCGAATCTTTGCTCACATGGTCGTGGGTGAACTTGATATATTCTGCCTATGACAGGCAGTGTTCTCCATTGTCTTGCTTTCCATGTTTTGGTGCGCTCGTTGAAAACATAGTGTTCAGGAATTTCGTGATACAGATATTGGCTGCAGCCGGTCTTGTGCATTCAATTCAACCAAGACGTCAGTGTGGTTTTTTCATTGATGTTTTGTAATTGCTCAACCCGACCATTATCCTGAAAGTATACGGTCTGCTGATCAGGTAGATGAACATGCAGACGTTTGATAGTGTGACTTTTCTCGTGTATGGAAAATTGAAATATCCTGTGAACAGCTTCATGTGGTCCAATATACCGAGCGTTGATGTATTGGCGTACTTCATTGTGCTCAATATCTTGAGGTACTTGTTGCTGTTGTCCTTGAAGAATTTCAACGTGTGCCATGTCTTGCCCTTTATGGATATACTTGAAAATATATTTGACGGACTTGACAGTGCTACATATTTCGAGATTAATGTGACACTGATACTTGAGTAGAAGATAGCGATTATGTGGCACAACCCATGCATCATCTAGAAGTCGATCTTCTAGATGGACTGGATGACGAGAGCGTCTTCTGTAGAGGGGATAACCATTAGCATTGACTTGTGTTTCTGCAGTACGATCTTTCGGAAATCGCTTCTTGCATTTGCTATTTTCCATGCAAACACAGCGGGGATTGATATCACCGCATGGACCATGTGTCATGTGCTTCAATACTAACCTGTGATATTTTGCATCTTGTGGGTCTGGAATTTCAGCTGATATGAGTCGATCTACCTGTAGGTTTCGAAGAAAAATAGCATATGTAAGTTTTACAGTTTAAAATGGATTGTGTTTATACTAAGCAATACAACTGATGATTATATTTCGTGTTCTACATATAAATTATTGTTGGAGATGTTACCTCTTCGGGTGTTCGTGGTCTATCAGCCTCAGAGAGGAACAGAATCATGTGAGCGTGTGGTAGTCCTCTCTTCTGAAATTCGATGACATATACATGTGCAATGGTATGTCCTAGAATGTGCTTGTGAAGGATATCTTCCAGTAGTTCTTGTAGTTTGAGTTGAAATACTCGTGTGACGATGTCAGGTCGGTCATTCGCCTTCTGGTGTGGTAGAATGTTTTCTGAAATCTCCTTCCATTTGGGATTGGCGGTCATGGTTAGGAAGATGTCAGGCTTGCCATACTTTCTGACGATAGTCATTGCATCTTGAAAGTTCTGGTACATATTTCGTTGAATGCCCAAAAAAGATGAGTGAAGTATGACAACACGACCGACATCAATATGAAGGGGTTCGTTGGGATTGTTTGCCCTGGCCATTTGATTTTCGATTTCAGCCCTTCTGTTCAGGTGATCCATCAGGCCTCTATAACTGTCCGCACGTATTTGCCGTTGATTTTGCAAAATCCAGTTGAGCTTGTTCCTTCTATTTTGGTGTATGCATCCACCAGATATTGCTGAAAGAGAAGTGTGGCCCTGTGAATGGTAGACAGTTGATTTCTGACTTGTATTCGGTACGAATAATATTCGGCGATTGTGAGTCAGATACGGTGGTTACGATCAGGATTTTCCTGGTCTTGTCCTCGACGTGTAGGTAGACGTTGAAGGTCCAAGCTGTATCCCCGACCACCATGAAAGAACAAAAATGGATAGGTTAGAGGATCCGCAACAGGAGCTAAGCATTAATCTTCATAAGATTACCACACCTTGTTCGAATTTGAAGCTCTCTGTCTTCGGGATTAGGAGCACCGCCATTGCGTGTAGTGTAGACTGCTGCAATTTCTCTGGCAGTGGGATTATCATATCTTCGATCTTGTTCTGGGCGACCGGTAATAATCATCTTGAACGTGGGAATTGGCTGATCATTGGCAATAGCTTGCTGCCTTTGCTCTTCCAGTACTTCTCCCATTGTTTTAAAATGTTGAGCAAATCGATTTACTGCCATCAATTTGTTTTGCAGCAGCGCCACCATGTCTAAGTCCAAGTTTTGTTCTCTGGCTGTGTTCTGGCGTTCTTGCAGTGCTTGTTGGGTGTCCATAATATATAGTTCTGCATATTTTCGGATCTGTCGGTTTCAGTTACCCCTGTTGAATTGAAAGAAACATTCTAAATTGTACTTCGTAATATCAACTGTAGTTTTCAATGCAGCAAGTGCTTTGTTACGAAAGCATCATTAAGCGCCTTGATTTTCGATTGGACAGCTCTTGATATTCAGGCAAGCATACAGAGAGCTTATTCATTGTATGTTGGGTGGAAAAACATGAGCGTTCTGTCAACATCCGTTTATCAAGTGAAGTATTATATGGGAATGTAGCATATTATGAGAGACGTTATATTTACCTGTCATATGGTATGCACTTCCATGTATGGTGATGACTGGTGGTCCTGCATTAGCGTGTCTTACAACGTTAGCTGTCCAGGATGCCATCGCCATTAGTGAATTGTATCTACGGAAATTTTTGAGAAAATATTTAGATTCATCAGTAGTTCCAGTGTATAAATGCATCACATTTGCCGGGGGTGGTTGAATGGGATCGAGAGTTATTAATCCTCCCATACAACATTTGTTGTATTGCTTTTTGAGTTGAGTTCCTCTCGGAAGTACTTCGCTTCACAGTGAATACATGTTCTGGTCATTTTCGAAAGATGATGAGGCATTGGGGAGAATTGAGGAATTTCAAGAATAGGTTGATTTACTTCCCTTTCTTGATGTTCGATGGGTTGGGGGACATGATCTTGGTGTTGTGGTGGGATTTCGTCATGCATTTCAACTTCTTGTGGTTGTACCGCTATTTGATTCTCTTCATTCTCATTTTCAAGGTTGGGTTGCAATTCCACAGCAGCAGGCAATATTTGTGGATCCTGAAATGCAATGCAATCCAAGTTAATATAATTCAATCATGTGTTTTGAAATGCATGAAACTGAAAGTTGTGAAGATGTGTCTATTTAGAGAGCAAAATAATTTCCTGACATGGTCCTATGGAGAATGATTGGTGTATTTTAAGCCAATTGTGATGGTAGTCTGTTTTACCTGATTATCATGTGGATTTGGAATGTGTTGTTCCACGTTGATTTCATCAGGTTGTGCTGGCCTTTCAATTTCATTATTTTGATTTTCAATATGTGTTTGGGGTTGCATCTGCATTGGCCGTATCTGTTGATACAGAAAATGAAATGAAATTAGTTATTTTAGTTATTCATTATTAGAAATTTTAATGCCATTCTTGTGTGATTATGTAAGTTGATAAAAATAAAAATTGGAACTTATAATTGTACATGTCTCAAGTAGGGAAATTGCATGAGGGATTTGGGTTATGGAAAATGGAGTTGCCTAACTGTAGTTAGCTTGTGTTAACAATTTTGTTTTACCTCATTGTCATTTTGAGCTTGATTTACATTAAGCATCTCCACATCTGCCGTTTGTATTGCTGCTGGACCTTCATGATTACGATTCAGAAGGGGTGGTTGCAACTGCATAACCATCGGCGGTACCTGCAGATGGAAAAATATTGATAATTTGGTTGATTTAACAACTGGCTTGGTTTTGATTGTTGTTAATTTTAAACAGTTGTGTAATATATAGTTATCTTATTTTGAAAAGGTTAGCAGAAATTATTGAGTTGTGTACCTGAAGTTGAGGAGCCAGTGCTGCAGGATATTGCAAGCAATTGTTTATTAGTTGTGGTACAGATATAAGTCCATAGTTGGGAAGCATCACAGGTAGTTGCCATGGCACATGCAATGCCTGCATCTGTGGATAATGAAGTGGGAGTGGTTGATATTCAGGGGCTGGTTGCTGAGGGTATTTTTGCTGCAACTGGTGAAGATCATTGACTGCCTCCTGTACCATATTATTAGGTGGTAAATCAACAGGATGAGGTTGTTGGTTATTCTCACGATGGCGGCGTGCTGCATCCCGCATTTGATTGCGACGACTGCTGCCAGTAATGCCCTTTTTGGCTTTTCTTGGCATTTTGCAAGATGTGATATAAAAAAAGAAAAAAATGTGTTTTATATGCAACCCAATTTAAGTGAAAATGTTAAAATTTGAAATAAGAGTGATTTTTGTGAGCAACTGGATCGGTTTGTTGTTTTGTGGTGAGCTGCAAGATAAAATAAATAATTTAAAACATAATTGTAAGAAATGTTTGGAATTACTCTTGATTGTTGAATTAAAATATTGGTTATTTAAAGTTTGCAAATAAAAATTTTGGAGCACTTTATCTTATCACGTACCTCACTCTTTCTATTGTGTTCTTCAAGACCTAAAAGGAAGACAGTTAGGATAATGTATAAATTGGAAAAGTTAATCATCCCAGAGGCGGCACCAGCCCTCAAAAAATTGGGAGGATCGGGAACATTTTTTAGGACCACGCCCATTTTTATGAAGCCCCGCCCATTGAAAAATTTGACTTTGCAGCTAGTATAGTATACCGTACTGTATTGGATCGGTATATTCAAAAAGTCTTTTTCATTTCTGTGTTTATCTTATCTGTTGAAAATTTTTCACATGTGCCATCGTAACCCCCCCCTAAATACTTCTCCTCGGATTTCGACGAATTGAAAAATCGGCCCTGGAAAATATTGGGGAGGACATGTCCTCCCCAGTCCTCCCCGTGGTGCCGACTCTGGATCATCCATTTCATTTCCGCAAAGAAAAATCCATAAACCTACATTTGATGTGTTTGTAAAGGCTAGATTTTGTTTGCATTATGGAGTAAATTTGCTTTCTATTGATAAGAAATTGTTGCAATTGTTAATACCACTTTATTGCTAATATTATAGCTAAGCTTCAGATTGGGGATATGAATGTACATTATAGGGTGAGGCATTCAAACATTAATTGAAATATGATTTGTATAGGAACAATTGTTGTCACACTCACCAAATAATCCGAGGAATCAACTTTTTGGAAACCCTGATTTTGCAAAAGAAGAAAAATATTTTGGATGAATTGATTATCTTGTAAACAGAAAGTTGCCATTATTACTAACAAATGTTTAACATGTAAACTTGTATATTATTATGTTGATTGAGTGAAGAAATAAGAACAAATGTCAAAGTGAAGGAGTGAAACACTTACTTTATTAAAAAACTTTACTTTGTTATTTACAAATGAGTAATTGAGAATTACTTTCACCAATGACAATTACAACCCAATTGATGATATCCTGAGAAAAAACGATGAAATGCGATGTAATGAAAGACAAAGTCGTTTTAAAGAAGACCCTTTAAACTTTATAGCGTGTAGAGGAAAGTTTAGGAGAAGCAAATATGAACATTCCACTTACCAAGTACAAAAATGCACTTTTGTTATCATTTTTTTATCAAACGATATATATAATTGATATTATTTATTCTCTGGCGATTTTTACCACAGTCAGAAATTGCACAAAAAGTTTTACATTTGCTATATACACCAACAAAGTAAAGACGCAATTCCTATTTTAAATTCGCGCCAATTTGAAAGAATTGTAGCCTCTATTCGGTGCATTGTCTCGTTGTTGCTCGTTGGTTTGGTGATTCTTCTTTGGGAAAGGAATGATGGTGTTCTTGTTCTTTGTGCTAGAGAACTTGTTGAACGAATGTGAGTATAATCCTTGGAGATCATTGTAATCAAGTATCATCTAATGATGATATAAATTTATTTGATTGTAATGAACAACATTGATTATGTATCAGGTGTTATATGCTGCAAAGCACGTGTGTTGAACGACAGGAAAAGCAATAATGACAGTAGGCCATGGAAGGTTCACTAAAGGTAAGAAGGAAATACCTAACCATACTTATTGTTTGACTGGATGAATACATTGGCTTAATTTAAGTAATTCATTTGAAAATAAATTACTTACATGCATAGAGTTGAGGCGAAATGAGGAGAAGTGAGCTGAGCCAATGAGCCTTATATGATGTCTTCTTTTTTTTCAGGTGCCCCCAGACATAAAGTGAATTCTTGTGATGTGTTGCCATTCCTTGTGAACATTATTGTAGTAAGGTGAGTTCATGTTAAATATATAAAGACTTGTCGAAAAAATAGACAGTGTCTGCTTTGCAATGATATCATTGCATGAATGAAACAATTTACAAACAAAAACATTTACTTTCTATACATACAACAAATATATCATTAAACAACACTGACAAATAAATCTAATATATATATTCTACGGAGTCACGTGATGACGCACTTTCCCTGCCAAAAACAATAGATTCGACCCGAAACAATAGGTGGAACGCCCCAAAACAATGGGCCGAAACGGCGAACCGTGTAATCAAAAAGGCTTTTTTCAATGGGGGCGCACAAAGTTGAGACTTGCATGGAAAGGCTCCGTTTCTGGAGTAGGCAAAAGTTATCTATTTTTGGAAGCCTATTTTAAAAGAATTTTTGAGTTATTCCATTAATTACTCCACTAATTGTGCTATGACGAAAAAACGACGGTTTACGCTGGCGAAACTTCCAAATTCGCGTCTCCAACTCCAATTTCGAAGAAAGCGTTCGCTATTCATGTGACGCGTTTCGCCTTTTGCTGCAATTTGATTGGCTCTTTCGTGACTTTACGTGAAAAGTCACGCGTTTTTCGTTATCATGCAAATTAGCCCTCGGGTTGAACAGCAGGTACTTTTGGAGAAGACGCGTGTTTTTGTTTTCAACACAAAGGATAACTGGGCGCCTTTCAAAGTGTTTTACGACCTGAATTATCTTTGTAAAGCCTTGCCAATTGTTTGAGAGACCTCTGGAAAATTACAGGAGACAATTGAGAACACAGGTGATAGTTTTGTTTTGTTTTTTGAGTGAGATAGTTTTAGTTTTTGTACGACCGCCATTTTTGCTTCGGCATACTGTGACGCTTAGGCCTAATGTAAACAAAGTCAAAGTTTTAAAAACAAATTATGATACGCGATTATGAGGCGAGGGGAGCGAGCCAAACTATTGTAAGAGGAGTAGCCAGAGGCATGAGCGGGAGCGAATGCAGCGCACGAAGTGCGCCAACCACAGGCGAGCGCAGCGAGCCAACCCATTGTACGTGGGGTAGAAAGGGGCATGAGCGTTAGCGAATGCAGCGCACGAAGTGCGCCAACCATAGGCGAGCGCAGCGAGCTAACCCATTGTAAGTGGGGTTGAAAGGGGCATGAGCATTAGCGAATGCAGCGCACGAAGTGCGCCAACCACAGGCGAGAGCAGCGAGCTAACCCATTGTACATGGGGTAGAAAGGGGCATGAGCGTCAGCGAATGCAGCGCACGAAGTGCGCCAACCATAGGCGAGCACAGCGAGCTAACACATTGTAAGTGGGGTTGAAAGGGGCATGAGCATCAGCGAATGCAGCGCACGAAGTGCGCCAACCAGATTAAGCCTTTTTTACTTGACAGGCTGGGGCGAACGAGCGAAGCGAGTGATGACCCCTAGTAAATACAATAACATGAAGAAAATTGATGAAAAGGAAAAAGCATGTGGGTGCATAATATCACAGTATAGGCCAAAATAGTGTTTGTAGTTTGTATTCATTTTCAGTTTAGGCTGCAGCAGGGGAAGAATTTGTCAAAAGAAAGGCATATTTTTATTTCTGTCTGTGATATTATGCAGAGAAGATAACAAAGGTTATGACTATTTTTTTTCTGAAATCTTAGGCATATCCATCATTGTCTTTTGTAGATCAGGTGTGGGCATGTTAGTCCACATGAAAGGTGATCTGCTTGATCCTGGCTTGAAAGTAAACTTTTTTTTCTTATTTTGTGTTTTTTTTCTAATTAGATTAATTTTCATCCTGTCTGTTGATCTGCAAAGAAAATATTTGTTTTTAAAACAATGCTTTGTTGTGTCATAGAGGATTTCATGCAATGTAGAGAAGAATTGGTGAAAGACAGTAGATAATAATGGGTATTTTGGAAGTAGCTTACTTCAGCTTCTCCTTTTCAATTCGTTCTCCTTGCATTGTTACAAAGTTGAACTTGGTGTGTTTTTCAAAGTTAAAGTTGGCAGAACATTCTTTTTTTAGTTTGGCAATATTTTCAAATGGGAACATCTGAAAGGATAGAAGTGGTGTAGAAAGAAGTAAAGTCAAGGTTGCTCTGAACAATGTAAAAAGTAAAGTAGTGGCATTGATACTTGTATAGTGTAATTTAGTAAGTGTTGATAATAACCTTTATTTCTCCTTGGAAAGATATTGTGATGTTGTGTTGTTGAGGCTGCATAGGAGTGTCATCTTCAGAAAGAAGTTCCTCATCAGTTTGATTGGAGGCCATTGTAGAGAATCTACGAATGAATATGTTGTATCAATTTCATGTTGGTAATCAAATTGCAAGAGGTTAATGAAGGAGAGGAAATATATCTGTTAAGTGTTAATTGACCTGCTCTATTCTTGCAAGAGGAGAATTAAAGACCATTGTGTGAGAAATAAAGTTTGTGAAATATATACTTACATAAGGTGTGCAAATAAAGTGTGAATGTTGAGTTGCTTTGAAGAGAAAAAATTGCATAAGAAAAATGAAAATTGAGACAAAAATGTTGTAGGCAGTTGTTTATTGTGTCCACAGCAGAATATTCCTGACAGAGGAGAAGTAAAGGCAGTTGGAAGAGAAACAAAGTTTGCAAAATGCTTACCAAGGTGTATGTAGAGAAAAGTTGAATGTTGAATTGCCTGCAAGAGAGAAATTGCATTAAAAAAGTTAAAAATGAAACTAAAATGTTATTTAAAGTTAGTTGTAGTGTTAATATGTGTCTCGTGCTTATTTGTGTCATGTGTGAATGTTTGAAAATATATATTTCGTTCATAATTGTAGAAATGAAATTTAGCGCAAACTTACGTTGAAAAATTTTGGTGCTGCAGTGTGGTTGAAAAAATTTTTTCGTGTTTACGGACGGTCTTGGCGCAAGAGAAATTTTAAAATTTCCCGCCCTAATTTGATAGGCAGGAGATGAGTAGCCTCTATTCGGCGCCGCGCCTCGGTGATGATGTATTGGATAGTGGTAGTTTAACACAACAATAGCAACAACATGTACCTTGCACCCTTTCAATGAAGAGAAAAATGGTATTCTTGTTCCTTGCTTGGCAGAAGTGTGGTCGTGGAAGTGAAGTTGTAAGTATATGAAGAAATAATTTCTTGCATTTTATGCATATAATGTGGAAATAGATCAATTCTCACTGACGGGTTGTGCGCATTATGTTAGCTGTTATGTGAATGATAATCTATTCGAGGAACACAACAACAACAACAGGACGCATCGGAATGAAATGGTGTTCTTGTTTTTTGTGCTATGGAACTCGTTGAACGAATGTGAATATATTCCTTGTAGATCATTGCAATCAAGTATCATCTAATGATGATATAAATTTATTTGATTGTAATGAACAACATTGATTATGTGTCAGGTGTTATATGCTGCAAAACACGCGTGTTGAAAGACAGGAAAAGCAATAATGACAGTGGGCCATGGAAGGTTCACCAAAGGTAAGAAGGTAGTACCTAATCATACTTATTGTTTGAGTGGATGAATACATTTGCTTAATTTAAGTAATTAATTTGAAAATAAATTACTTACATGCATAGAGTTGCGGCGAAATGAGTAGAAGTGAGCTGAGCCAATGAGCCTTATATGATGTCTTCTTTTTTTTCAGGTGCCCCCAGACATAAAGTGAATTCTTGTGATGTGTTGCCATTCCTTGTGAACATTATTGTAGTCAGGTGACTTCATGTTAAATATATAAAGATTTGTCGAAAAAATAGACAGTGTCTGCTTTGCCATGATATCTTTGCATGAATGAAACAATTTACAAACAAAAACATTTACTTACTATACATACAACAAATATATCATTAAACAACACTGACAAATAAATAAATACAATAACATGAAGAAAATTGATGAAAAGGAAAAAGCGTGTGGGTGCATAATATCACAGTATAGGCCAAAATAGTGTTTGTAGTTTGTATTCATTTTCAATTTAGACTGCAGCAAGGGAAGAATTTGTCAAAAGAAAGGCATATTTTTATTTCTGTCTGTGATATTATGCAGAGAAGATAACAAAGGTTATGACTATTTTTTTTCTGAAATCTCAGCCATATCCATCATTGTCTTTTGTAGATCACGTGTGGGCATGTTAGTCCACATGAAAGGTGATCTGCTTGATCCTGGCTTGAAAGTAAACTTTTTTTTCTTATTTTGTGTTTTTTTTCTAATTAGATTAATTTTCATCCTGTCTGTTGACCTGCAAAGAAAATATTTGTTTTTAAAACAATGCTTTGTTGTGTCATAGAGGATTTCATGCAATGTAGAGAGGAATTGGTGAAAGACAGTAGATAATAATGGGTATGTTGGAAGTAACTTACTTCAGCTTCTCCTTTTCAATTCGGTCTCCTTGCATTGTTACAAGGTTGAATTTGGTGTGTTTTTCAAAGTTAAAGTTGGCAGAACATTCTTTTTTTAGTTTGGCAATATTTTCAAATGGGAACATCTGAAAGGATAGAAGTGGTGCAGAAAGAAGTAAAGTCAAGGTTGCTCTGAACAATGTAAAAAGTAAAGTAGTGGCATTGATACTTGTATAGTGTAATTTAGTAAGTGTTGATAATAACCTTTATTTCTCCTTGGAAAGATATTGTGATGTTGTGTTGTTGAGGCTGCATAGGAGTGTCATCTTCACGAAGAAGTTCCTCATCAGTTTGATTGGAGGCCATTGTAGAGAATCTACGAAAGAATATGTTGTATCAATTTCATGTTGGTAATCAAAGTGCAAGAGGTTAATGAAGGAGAGGAAATATATCTGTTAAGTGTTAATTGACTGCTCTATTCTTGCAAGAGGAGAATTAAAGACCATTGTGTGAGAAATAAAGTTTGTGAAATATATACTTACATAAGGTGTGCAAAAAAAGTGTGAATGTTGAGTTGCTTTGAGGAGAAAAAATTGCATAAGAAAAATGAAAATTGAGACAAAAATGTTATAGGCAGTTGTTTATTGTGTCCACAGCAGAATATTCCTGACAGAGGAGAAGTAAAGGCAGTTGGAAGAGAAACAAAGTTTGCAAAATGCTTACCAAGGTGTATGTGGAGAAAAGTCGAATGTTGAATTGCCTGCAAGAGAGAAATTGCATTAAAAAAGTTAAAAATGAAACTAAAATGTTATTTAAAGTTAGTTGTAGTGTTAATATGTGTGTTGTGCTTATTTGTGTCATGTGTGAATGTTTAAAAATATACATTTCGTTCATAATTGTAGAAATGAAATTTAGCGCATACTTACGTTGAAAAATTTTGGTGCTGCAGTGGGGTTGAAAAAAATTTTTTTCGTGTTTACGGACGGTCTTGGCGCAAGAGAAATTTTAAAATTTCCCGCCCTAATTTGATAGTTAGGAGATGAGTAGCCTCTGTTCGGCGCCGCGCCTCGGTGTTGCTTCGTTTATGATTCTTGTTGCAATGCTGTTGGCCTACAAATTCAATTCTTTTCGACGAAGAGATGATTCTGTTCGTAATCAATTGTTCGAACAGGAACGGTTAGAAGATTCACTTGTGATGATGCCTGGCTCCAGGCCAGGCGAATATCCAGGTTCTCTAAAGACCAAGGTTAGTTTTTCCATATTGTTGTATCATTATTTTTATTACTTTAATCGGAGAAACTTTCGCGGGAAGAAAGTTTCGCGTTTTTGGCCAAAGTTCGCGAAAGTTTATTCTTGATAAAAATTTTAAAATTGGAATGTCGCGAAATTTATGAAAAAGTTTCACTTTGAATTAAAACTACTTCAAGGTTTCTGTTAAAAGTTTCTGTTTAGACTTGGAATTCACGAAAGTTCATTTTCGCAAAATATCCGATTTTGTCTAAAACGCGAAAGTTAATTCTACAAATGTCACGTTTTTTTGCCTCGCGAAAGTTTCTTCCCGTGAAAGTTTCTCCGATTAAAGTAGTGGTTCGTTAATGTTGACCTTAAAAAAATGTCTCTCAAAGATAATTCATTTGATGAGGAAAATTATTAAGGAGAACTTGTGAGTATAAAAAGAAGTTGATGTGGGGAATTTAATGCATAATATGTGGAAAAATAGATAATTTTTCACAAACGGGTTGTGCGGATTTTGTTAGCTGTTGTTATGAATATCATGATCTGTAGGCTAAGGCCATGGAAGGTTGAGCAAAGGTAAGAAGGTAATCATACTGGCTGTTTGACAGGGTGCATGCATGGGGTAGGGTTAATTATTAATTTGGAATCAAAATTACTTGTATTTACAGACTTAAATAAAGATGAAAAAACTGAGATTTGCCAACACATGCTATAAAATATATTATATAATGTCTTCTTGTGTTTAAGGTGCTGAAACATGAAGTGAATGCTTGTTGTGTGTGAACATTCCTTGTGAATATTATTATAATCAGGTGAGTTCATGTTAATATTTGTTAAGGTTGATATGAAGATCATTTGCTCACAAAGAAGGACAGTTTCTGCTTTGCAGTCATCTTTTTTGAAGATTAAGTTAGAAATACAAGCATTACATATTAACATTAACATTACTATACATAAGGATATACATAAATATATACATCAACATAAATACATAAACATATACATAAATATACCATACATAAATATATACATAAATACATACCCTATATACTATATATAAAAATACTATACATGATATACATACATACATAAATACATACATACATACATACATACATACATACATACATACATACATACATACATACATACATACCTACATACATACATACATACATACATACATACCTACATACATACATACATACATACATACATACATACATACATACATGAGCCGGGTTCGGTCGCTTCGCTCCCACCCCGGAGCCCGTCAAGTAGGCAAAGCTTAATCTGGTTGGCGCGCTTCGCGGGCTGCATTTGCTGCCGCTCATGCCCATACACTACAATACATACCCTATCACACATACCCTACAATACATACCCTACGATACATACCCTACACTACATACCCTACAATACATACCCTACAATACATACCCTACGATACATACCCTACACTACATACCCTACAATACATACCCTACGATACATACCCTACACTACATACCCTACAATACATACCCTACAATGCATACCCTACGATACATATCCTACGATACATACCCTACAATACATACCCTACAATACAAACCCTACACTACATACCCTACATAAGATACCCTACCATGCATACCTTACTTAACATACCCAACATACATACCCTACAATACATACCCTACAATACATACCCTACAATACACACCCTACAATATATACCCTACAATACATACCCTACAATACATACCCTACAATACATACTACATAATACCCTACAATACATACCCTCAATACATACATACCTACAATACACAACACCCTACATCATAACATACCCTACAATACATACCCCACAATACAAACCCTACAACAAATACCCTACAATACATACCCTACAATACATACCCTACAATACAAAGCCTACAATACATACCCTACAAAAAATACCCTACAATACGTACCCTACAATACATACCCTACAATACATACCCTACAATACATACCCTACAATACATACCCTACAATACATACCCTACAATACATACAACGACGCAACATTTCTAAAGAAAGTAAAGGTGGGAGGTCGAATCTCCCGCCCCTGCCAATGCGACCGCCCGCGCCCCCGCCGCCCCCCTGAAAGCCGAAGGTTGATAGCTTCAGTGTGAAGTTTGAAAAAAAAAGTTGCCTTCAAAAATTTAATCAATCTGGAAAATTTAAACTCAATCTCTAATAAAAAATATATCAAACTGTAGCTGAGGAAACAGCGAATCCGATAAATATATTCACATTTCTTAACAGTGTTGTTTTGAATTTTAAGAGAGTATTTAGTGCAGCCCAACACAAAAGCCGTGGAAAAATATTATTATTCATCAGCCAACTTTAAAAACACAAAATTCCCCTAACTTGGTCAAAATTGTCCATTGAACTCAAATTACACCAACATGAAGCAATACCTTGGCAAATAAGTATCGAAAGTATTTGGGTGCATATGAAAGCTTTTCGCAATTTTAGTTGTACAATTTTTGAAGTCCAAGACATGATTTTCTTCATCAAAAATGGCCGTGAAATCAAACCCGTGCAAAAAATAGCATTTAAAACACGATTCACCAACTTTCAAATTCAATTAGCGTGGCCAATTTTTGTCCTACACACCCCACGAAAATATAACATGAAGCTAATAGCTTGGCGAACATTTATCGAAGTATTTGGGTGAAAAAAACAAAGTTTTGGCAGGTTAAAATTATTTTTCGCGAATGCAAAACACACGCGTGTTGCTTGAAAATTTCGTGTTTTCAGCAAAATCCAACTCGGCTAAAACTGTCCAAAACAGAGGAAAATCAACAAAACAAAAAAAACAAAGCCATATAACTTTAGTTCTCGTGTAAATAAACAGTTATGGAAAGTTTAAATGGAGAAAATCGGCCCAGAACGACCCGAGAAAATCAAAATTGTCTTCGTGTTTTGGTTAGGCCCTCGAGCCGAAAGAAAAACGTGAGTTGAAACAAAACAAAACTCGTGCTATTTTCAGCCAAAAACAATTAAATAAAGGAAATACCTTGAAATAATTGTCACCAATTGTCTCCACAGGTCTTGACAACAATTGACACGTCTTTACAATTGATTTCCGGCACGTATTCAGTTTAAACCCGAGCAACTTGCCGCCCGTTCAACTACAAAAAACACCGTGCTTCTCCCTGCTCGTTTTGCATCTCATTAACTCCGTCCTCGGAACTTTCTAGAAGGTCGGAACACAAAATGGGCCATAACTCCCGAACCGCTGGGGTTAGAAATTAGCCAAATAGTACACTGTCATCAGCACAATGCAGCGATCATTTCTATACCGATTTGCACCCTTATTGACCCCCAAAAAAAAGCCTTTATGGATACAACGAAATTCCTTTGATCCCATTGTTTTTCGAACGTCGATTGTTCAGAACAATAGCCCATTGTTTAGGTCCGGCGGGTCACGTGTGACAATTATTATATATAGACTAGCCAGGGGCGCTCGCATACGCTCGCTCCCGGAGCCCCCAAGCAACAAAAGTTTAATGTGGTTGGCGCACTTAGTGCGCTGCATTCGCTAACGCTCATGCCCTTGCCACCCCACGTACAGTGGTTTGGCTCGCCCTCGCTCCCCTGTCTATCTATTGTCACGTTTTAGTGTTTAACATGCATGGAAATTAGTTTTAGCGATCAGCCTCGTTTTCATCATCTAAGCCTCGTACTGATGGTACAGTAGATAAGATGCAAGATCAAAGTTTGTTTTGCTGTAGGGACAACAACAATTAGTGTGCTATTAGTTGAGTGCATGCATTGACACTTGGCTGTGGTACTTTGTCGAGCTTATACAAACAGTAAAGGACCATCTATGATGAGCATCCAGAATTTAAATTAATGTTGACTTACAGAGGTATGGTTTTGTTTCGATGATAAGATGATACTGATGCATTGAATTTTGATAAAGCAATAGGTATGAAGTCTCCAATACTTGCATTTGTATAATGATGTACATCAGTAGATCTACAAAGTGAAAGAGACAAATTATATTCTATTTAGTATGTTGGTATAATACTATCAATGTTAATAAGGAATTAGATTTGGATAAAATAGCCCTTGTGAGCTGAGTATGTTGTTATTGAAAAATTGCTCTTTATAATTAGTGACTTTGTTTAACTGGAATAACAATTGGGACTTTCTTCACTGTATTGTAACGTAGAATTAAGAATATATTAAAAGCCCTATAGCAAAAAGTAAGTTGACTGAAGTAACAATAGTTTCCTTTCCTTCACACGATTAAAAGGGTCCATTTAACGTGGATGAATACACGAGACACCGTGGATGATGAATGCAAAAATACTTCATAATCATCATCAATGGGATGGGAATTGCATGGTGAAAGGAGTTTCATAGGAGTATTGGGCTTGGCTGGTGGTAAGGCAAAGAAGGCAGCCACAAAGTGAAAAGAAGCGACTGCAACATGTGGCTACAGATTGCAACATGTGGAAAACACTCTTTGTGAAAACATTAATTAAATATAAAAAGCTATGAAACATAAGCGGAGTTGTGAATTTTGGCATCAAGAAACCTAATGGTGAGAATGAGTGAAACACAATTGGCCTAAGAAACTTGTAGTTTAAATGTCAACTTGAATGGGGTGAAAGTAAAAGTAAAGTCTACTTACCCCTCAGCTATGGCAGATGTCTCCATTGCGATCTCCAAGATTTCGGAATTATGTTATGCTTATGCTGTTCTAATATGAAATATTAGGACAGCATGAGTACGAAGATGAAAAATTGCCAGGTTGAGGAAACATAGCATAAATCAAATCATACAACGAATTCTACTGTTATGCAGCCTCGTTTGGACGTAATTATCTGATTGAGCTGGATTGGCTACAATCAGGGCAACCTCAACTGAACAAAGAACATGCTGTTAGTGCGTCCTTCCTTTCTTTCATCTTTGTTCTTCCTGAGTGGCCAATGGCGATGGTAAGTAGGTTTTGCAAAGCGTATTATATCATTGCGATCTTTCAAGATACATCTTGAAAATAAATGTGTAGCGTTTCTGTGAAGGCTTTGATTCATTTTTCCAGCGTATAAGACTTTAGGAAATATAGTATTTGACAAAATCCCTTGAGAATAGGCCACATGTAAGAAAAACGGATGCTAGAGATTGACACATTGTCTGTATTTGAAGATGATATAAGATTCTGTTCTTTTTACATTTTATTACATGTACTATTCGTGCATTTTAGGTGGTGCATAACTTGTGTAGCGCCATGTTAATGGAGGCAATTTTTGAGTGTTGTTCAGGTAAGTATTCAATTATAGGAGATCATTACGCTTCCGAAGGCCATCTAGTTCATTTATAAAGACGGGTTTTTGAAATACATTTCTTGCAATTTTTAGGGTTTGTGTCACAGCAATGAAAGAAGAGTTTAAAGGTACTGTTGGTGGCAAATATTTGTTGGCCAAATGCATGGCTTTTCAAAGGTAATAGTCTTGTTATAATTTTCCACAATATTATTATTATTCACTGTTATCAGGATAATGGACAATTTTAAAATGAAATAAAACAAACAAATAACATGGAGAGAAAACCAACAAAAGACAAACATTAACACCACAAAAGACAAACATTAACACTTACAATTATTTTTGTCTCTGCCCCTTATCAAAGACAAAATTTCTTTTGTGGGCACATCTGCCCACATGCACCTCTGTGCGCTTCTAATTTATTTTCTTTATTTTTTTTTTTGTGTTTTTTATATTTTTGAATCTTTTTTTTGCTATAATTTTTTATTTTATTTCTTCAGATTTCTGTAGAGAAAAAGACATTGTTACAGAAGGAGTTGAAAGTAAGCAATATGTTATACACACAGATGAGATGGAAATATTGCATTGCAACTTACGCTATTTCATCCTTTGTTAAATGCCCATCCTGGGTGCTGACAAAATGAAATTTGGTGCCTCTTTTAATGGCACTGAACTTGAAGGCACATTGCTTTTTAGTGACCCAATTCAGTAAAATTGATTAGCTAGGATTAATTGAGAACAATATATTAGAAACAGTGACTTGCATAGGATAAAATTGTTTTTCCTTGTAAAGCAGTTTGATAATCTATGCATAAATTTATTTACATTTATCAATATATGGATGAAAGTATTTGTCAATGCTACCTTAGTTTCCTCACCACAGTAAACCACTGTGGGTTCTTTTGCTACTCCAGGTTCAACTGCTGAGGCTCAACTGCTGCAGGCATGCTCAGCTCATCTTGATGGCAAGTTCATTTTCACTATCCATGTTTACACAATATATAAATATATTGTCATTCAGTGAGAGGTGAGTTAATAGGCTATCAGTTGTTTGATTTTGCCTCTACAGTTCTGTTGATGTGACAATAATATATACTTTTAATGTATTAATATGACACAGTTTTATTTTCTGCAGATAATGAATAATAATTATATTTCTTGCAATGAAGAGGAAAGACTAAAGGCAGGCAGATAATGCAGAACTGAATACATGAACTTACGGCAGCAGTATTGCAAATATCTATTCAAGTGAACCTGTTAGGATAAATGTTATTGTGATAATATCCACTGCAATGGCAATTGTGACATAAAATATAGCACTTTGAGCTTTTTTAAAGCTGTTTAGTTATAAATAGCCTGTATTTTCATGTGAAAGTGAAAGCAACATTAAAAATACACGTACTTACGTAAATTGCTGTTTTTCTCGTGGTGAGTTGCAAAAAATTTTTACGCACGCTAAGTCCTCTATGACGCAAGACAAATTTTAAATTTCGCGCCGCTATTCTTGTTGCTAGGACGCCGAAATTGCCGTGAATATCTGATGATAATAGTATTAGCTCCAGGACATTACGTGGTGTTGCATTGATCGTGTTGTGATTGTAGTTTTCAAGAGCAACAAAACTTGGAATTATGCGATAACTATTAGAATTACAAATTACAATTGCGATGAGAATACACGCTTCTTTTTATAAGGAACCTAGCTGCTGAGGGCCTAATTCTTCAAGTTCGTTATTTTGAGATCTCTTTGACCACTTTGTAGTTCTAAAAGTTGTTTAATTTTAAGTTGGCATTGGTGACATAATTAGTACAGATGCAAGAAAAACATTCAAATTCATGGTTTTGCTATGTGAAGAGATAAGAGGTCAACAGATGAAAAAGCTTCATAAAATTAAATGGAAGCAAGTGTCAGTGATATATACAATGAGATGGTTGCCGACTAAAAAAACAGAAATACTTTGTCAGGCACTTTCCCACAGTGAATGAATGAGGAGATACCATACACTATGAGGTTCTGGTTGAGAAGATATCTACAACGGGAAACTATCATAATTTATCATGCAAGACTTTAAATATTCAAGTAAGATAACAAAGAGATATTTATGCACATATAGATTATTAAAATGCATTAATAATGTTTGCTTGTCTGGTAAGAGCCATCTTAGCTTGTTTTGTCCAGTGTAATGGAGGATTCTATCAGTGATTGATACAATGTATGCTTGCCAATAAATTTGAAAATCTTGTGGTGTAATGGTTGTGAAATCATTGCCATCTGTGCCTGGCACTGATTGCAATCCTTGCCATCATTGCCATCTGAACCATAGATTGAAATTTCCATTGCCTTTAACTAAATGAATCTGTAAAAAATTGAAAATTAATGAGTGTGGTAGACAAAAGAGATATGCAATGCATGTGCAATGAGGAAGGTGGTAAGCAAATAAGTGTGCATTTTTCCAGGGTTTGAACTTGACTTTCACTGGTTTCCTTCATGTACATCACAACAATTAAACATCTTGAATAAACACAAAGTTGAAAGCAGGTTCATGTGGGGATATCAATGAGTTTCTTGTAAAACAAAGAAGGCAGCCACAAAGTCATAAATTGGTTAGGAACTATATTCACGGAAAAAAAGCCCCAGGAAGATGTTGGTAGAGCAATGCACATTTCTTCTGAAAACAAAGTACTGAAAAACATTGGAAAATTTCCAGAATTCTGGCCTAACAAACTAATGTAAACCGTGAGTAAAGTAGAAATGGCCTAAGCTAAGCAATTTCCATTCAACATATCAAATTCAAAGGGATGAAATGAAAATATACATTGTTGACCTCTGATTCATAGCAGCCTAGTTTTCTCCTTTAAGTCAATAAGGGTATACATGAGCTTTATTTTCTCTCATTTCAGTATCAAATTGGCTTATAAATCTAAATATCCATTGTTTGATTGTGCAAAATGAAAATGAACCTTATTTACTTTTGGTGAACAGCAAGGTATTTGTTTCCTTTAAGCCAGGAAGGCTTTATGAGGTATAATTTCATTGAGTTCAGCAACAAAATCCAACTGGATGCCATTTGTTGGCAGACAAAAACTTAGACCCGACAGGCAACAATAGTGCGATGATGAGACATAACATAGATGAAAATCATACATAGACAGTCCAAAGGCGTTTGAAATGAGAGACAGAAGTCTCGCCTCGTTTCAATGATCTTAGCAGAAATGCATCTAATTAAAAACGAAGTCAATAAATTTGTTATGATATTATTGAATGGAGATTTATATGGGACAAATACACAAATATATGAACATTGAAACTCTAACGATCTATTTCCTGATTATCTACTATTGAAAACATAAATTGCTATTCTAAAAACGTTATCATTAATGCGGAAGATCTTAAAGATATACAATACAGTACAAAGACATGTTTTGAAAGGACGTGGATAGATATTTGTATTGTATGCGAAGTACAAATGCGAAGGGTTCAGTCATGATAAACTCTACTATTCAAATTGGTGAATTGTCAATATCAATAAAAATTGATGCATACAATCTGTAGTTCATGTTGCAAAATTGATTGGTTAAGCGACGTGTTTAGCCAAAGTGACAGTACCTCAATTGCATTATTCAATAGCACTTCACTCTCTGCAAGGATACATCTGTGCCACGGCGTGAATGTATTCTTCCAATAACGGCGGTCGTTTGTTTGAGGATTAGGTTTGTACATAGTAAAAAAAGAATAAGATTGCCGGTTACATTAGTTAAAAGCTCGAACACCAGCGTCAAGGAGTAACCTTTGTTCGAGTTTTCCTTGTTGGTGAAAACTGCAATTGAAATTTGGAATTATATAACAGTAAACATTAAAGGGGCCTCTATAGCTTGTACATAAGTTTTAAGGTATTAAAAGGAGAGGGGGGGATGTTGTTGATAATGCGTGTTTTCCAAAAAGCAACTATCCTTAAGAGACAATTTGCAGTTTTCACAGAGTAAGGAAATCCACTTTCCCATAGGCAATATCGGAGAAAATGGCAACGCATAACTCTTAATAATCGGGCGCTACGCAGGATTCAGGACTGTGCCGACTGCTGTGTGTGGTGCAGTCACCCCTGGACATGTGGATGGTGTAATGTCCAGTTGGTCTCCGCAGATCAGTGTTATCTGAATGAATTCATTCTAGAAGGGTGCCGGTAACGGCTGTACATCACACTATGTGCGACGTGATCTGCGTTGACACACAATACCCGTACCCTTGAATGTGTGTATGTGCGTTTTGGTAGGCAGCCCTCTGTAGAGCAACTGTGCAGATGGTCGCTCTAGGATGAAGCCTTTACAGGACTTCTTGGAAAACAATGTTCTTTGTTTTCCTGTGTGTTTCCTCTGGAGGTATACTTTGAGCCCGTTAAATGATGTTGCTCTTGACATGGCCACATATAACTGACCATGTGTGAACACGGGCTCAGGTAAGTACAAACCAACATACCTCAGGGATTGCCCCTGTGCCTTGTTGATTGTCAAGCAGTATGCAAGTCTGACTGGAAACTGTCGGCGTTTCATTTTGAACGGCATTTCCGTGTCCTGAGTGGAGACTGTGATCTTGGGAATCATGACCCGTTGTCCTCTGTGCTCCTTGGTAATGATCTCTGCTGTGATCACGTGACGTCGGAGATGCCGAACTATGAGTCTTGTTCCGTTGCAAAGACCTTTCTTTGGATTGAGATTCCGCAGAAGAATGATCGTTGCACCAACCTAATGCAATGAATATTATTGTGATTAATGACGCTTTTTTATGGTGCACCACCTTTGCACATAATAATTTAATGTTAATAGGATGAAAGATTGTACTCTTCCTACCTTGAGTTTAAGTCTGTGCAAGGCATTCCATTCGGAGTGAGTTGGTTGAGAAATTCAATGGGGTAGGCCTCTTCCTCATCTGGATCGTCTGTGACAACACTGTCTGTGCTGTAATAAGTTCTTTCGGCTGTTTGAAGTCTGTCCAGAATTAAGTCGTTCACTTGATGTGATAAGTCATTCTTGGAGTCAGACAACAGCGTTCAGACATTGTTACAGGATCCATCATTAGGTGTGAATCTGGTGTGTTCGGCCTGGGAAAAATGAAGTTCAGCATGTCTTCTTTAGACGAAGTGCATATCTGTTGTGGCAGAATTACGTTGTCCAGTGCATCGTGTGCTTCTTGCTTGTTGCCAAGTCTGAGAAGCCATTCTGAGAATTCACGGTATGAATCATCTTGAACGGCTCTCATGTTGGTGTGTAACGATGCTGCTGAAACTTTGTCCATAGATCAATGATCTGGTGTGATTTTAGAGTCTCTGCTACAATTCTTTCCCTTCCTGCTTTCGTGACGACAGGTAGAACTTGTCTGAAGTCACCACCAAGTAGCATGAACTTGCCACCAAATGGTCTGTCGACATGTGTAATGTCTCGAAGCAGTCGGTCGACTGCTTGTAATGCAAGTGCGGGAATCATGGAAGCTTCATCCATATAAGAGAGTAGTTTCGCGCAATACCTGTGCTCTCCTGCTCTGTCTCTTGACATTACACGTTGATTCAGCTTGAAGTGGTATAGGAATTTGAAAGGTAGAATGTGAAGTTCTACCATTTATGAGCAGCGTTGCAGCAATTCCTGACCACGCCATGCACTGAACTTTATGTCCATTGGCTTGCAGATTGTGAACCAACGTGTTGTAAAGGAAAGTTTTCCCGGTTCCAGCCGGCCCGTCAACAAAGTGACAGTTTGTTCGGATTGCGCGTTGATAGCATCAGTGATTCCCGTGTATATGGCTCGCTGTTCAGGGTTCAATGCGGCCAGCATTCGTTCTCCTTCCTCTCTGGCATTGCCAACATCATGTCATCTTCCTCTGTAATAATAAGTGAAATATATTGCAATAAAATTGGAAAGAAAGCAGGAGAATAATGTCAAAAATACGTAAATGCCCTTGTCTGCACGATGTTAGGATACATTATTATATTCTACTAATACAGTACATATTTGAAAATAACACATTAGTACCTCGTTCAGGAATGACATAGTCGGCTGGAAGTTGAGGAAGGTCAGCATAATTAGTGATCGATTGACCATGTACTTTCAAATTTTCGTCAATGTCATGTAGACATTGATACATGTGTCGGTCTTCAAAAGCTATGGCCATATCTGGATGATTGAGTTGATCACGTCGTACAAATCTTCACTCAATGCTTCTTTGAACATGTTGAAGAGTGCTGCGATATCAGAAGGTGTTTGAAAAAGGAGTAATGTTGCAAACAACTGTCTCAGTTGTATTGGCATGTTAAAAATAACTGCCTCCTCCAAACAGCGTATGATTTCAGCATCATCTTCCAACAGACCTAGAGCTAAAGCAGCGTCTTTGAAGGAATTGCATAGGTTTCCTTCTATCGTGCGAAGATCTTCAAACGACGTGGCACCTCGTTTATGGAGAAGCAATAGTCTTAGTGCGAATCTTTGCTCACATGGTCGTGGGTGAACTTGATATATTCTGCCTATGACAGGCATTGTTCTCCGCTGTCTTGCTTTCCATGTTTTGGTGCGCTCGTTGAAAACATAGTGTTCAGGAATTTCGTGATAGAGATATTGGCGTGCAGCCGGGTCTTGTGCATTCAATTCAAACCAAGACGTCAGTGTGGTTTTTTCATTGATGTTTTGTAATTGTTCGACCCTTCCATTATCCTGAAAGTATACGGTCTGCTGATCAGGTAGATGAACATGCAGACGTTTATAGTGTGACTTTTCTCGTGCATGGAAAATTGGAATATTCTGTGAACAGCTTCGTGTGGTCCAATATACCGAGCGTTGATGTATTGGCGTACTTCATCGTGCTCAATATCTTGAGGTACTTGCTGCTGCTGTCCTTCGAGAATTTCCACGTGTGCCATGTCTTGTCCTTTATGAATATATTTGAAAATATATTTCACGGACTTCACAGTGCTACATATTTCGAGATTAATGTGACACTGATACTTGAGTAGAAGATGGCGATTATGTGGCACAACCCATGTATCATCTAGAAGTCGATCTTCCAGATTGACTGGGTGACGACAGCGTCGTCTGTAGAGGGGATAACCATTCGCATTGACTTGTGTTTCGGCAGTGCGATCTTTCGGAAATCGTTTCTTGCATTTGTTATTCTCCATGCAAACACATCCGGGGTTTATATCACCGCATGGTCCATGTGTCATGTGCTTCAGTACTAACTTGTGATATCTTGCATCCTGTGGGTCCGGAATTTCAGCTGATATGAGTCGATCTACCTGTAGGTTTCGAGGAAAAATATCACATGTAAGTCTACACATCAAAATGCATTGTGTTTTTACTAAGCAATACAACTGATGATATATCTACTCTATATAAATTGTTGTAGATGTTACCTCTTCAGGTGTTCGTGGTCTATCAGCCTCAGAGAGGAACAGAATCATGTGAGCGTGTGGTAGTCCTCTCTTCTGAAATTCGATGACATATACATGTGCAATAGTGTGTCCCAGAATGTGCTTGTGAAGGATATCTTCCAGTAGTTCTTGTAGTTTGAGTTGAAATACTCGTGTGACGATGTCAGGCCGGTCATTTGCCTTCTGGTGTGGTAGAAGTTCTCTGAAATCTCCTTCCATCTGGGATTGGCCGTCATGGTTAGGAAGATGTCAGGCTTGCCATACTTTCTGACGATAGTCATTGCATCTTGAAAGTTCTGGTACATATTTCGTTGACTGCCTGAAAAAGATGAGGGAAGTATGACAACACGACCACATCAATATGAAGGGGTTCGTGGGATTGTTTGCCCTGGCCATTTGATTTTCGATTTCAGCCCTTCTGTTCAGGTGATCCATCAGGCCTCGATAACTGTCAGCACGTAATTGCCGTTGATTGTGCAAAATCCAGTTGAGCTTGTTTCCTTCTATTTTGGTGTATGCGTCCACTAAATATTGTTGAAAGAGAAGTGTTGCCCTGTGGATGGTAGACAGTTGATTTCTGACTTGTATTCGGTACGAATAATATTCGGCGATTGTGAGTCTAATACGGTGGTTACGATCAGCATTTTGCTGGCCTTGTCCTTCACGTGTAGGTAGACGTTGAAGGTCCAAGCTGTATCCACGATCACCCTGAAAGAACAACAATGGATAGGTTAGAGGATCCGCAACAGGAGCTAAGGCATTAATCTTCCTAAGATTACCACGCCTTGTTCGAACTTGAAGCTCTCTATTCTCTGGATTAGGAGCACCGCCATTGCGTGTAGTGTAGACTGCTGCAATTTCTCTGGCAGTAGGATTGTCATATCTTCGATCTTGTTCTGGGCGGCCGGTAATAATCATCTTGAACGTGGGAATAGGCTCATCATTGGCAATGGCTTGCTGCCTTTGCTCTTCCAGTACTTCTCCCATTGTTTTAAAATGTTGAGCAAACCGATTTACTGCCATCAATTCGTTTTGCAGCAGTGCTACCATGTCTAAGTCGAAGTTTTGTTCTCTGGCTGTGTTCTGACGTTCTTGCAGTGCTTGTTGGGTGTCCATAATATATAATTCTGCATATTTTCTGGACCTGTCCGTTTCAGTTACCCCTATTGAATGCAAGGAAACATTATAAATTGTAATTCGTTATAGCAACGTTATATCGAAGTATTTTGCTTCACAGTAAATACATGTCCTCGTCATTTTCCCAAGATGATGAGGCATTGGGGAGAATTGAGGAATTTCAACAATAGGTTGATTTACTTCCCTTGCTTGTTGTTCGATGGGTCGAGGGACATCATCTTGGTGTTGTGGTGGGATTTCGTCTTGCATTTCAACTTCTTCTGGTTGTACCGCTTTTCATTCTCTTCATTGTCATTTTGAACGTTGGCTTGCAATTGCATAGCAGCAGGCAATACTTGTGGATCCTGAAATTCAATGTAATCTTAGTTAATATAATTCAGTCATGTGTTTTGAAATGCATAAAACTGAAACTTGTGAAGATATGTGTATTTAGAGAGGAAAATAATTTCCTGACATGGTGCTATGGAGAATGACTGGTGTATTCTAAGCCAATTGTGATGGTAGTCTGTTTTACCTGATTATCATTTGGAATTGGAATGTGTTGTTCCACATTGATTTCATCAGGTTGTGCCGGCCTTTCAATTTCATTATTTTGATTTTCAATATGTGTTGGTGGTTGCATCTCCATTGGCCGTATCTGTTGATAATGAAAATTAAAAGAAATTAGCCATTTTGGTTATTAGTTATTAGAAATTTTAATGTCATTACTTTGTCATATGTAAATTGATATAAATATACATGGAGACTTAGAATACATGTCTGAAATAGGGAAATTGCATGAGGCATCTGCGTTATTGAAAATAGACTTCTCTAACTGTAGTTAGGTTGTGTTAAAAATGTTATTTCACCTCATTGTCATTTTGAGCTTGATTTACATTAAGCATCTCCACATCTGCCGTTTGTATTGCTGCTTGACCTTCACGATTACGATTGAGAAGGGGCTGTTGCAAGTGCATAACCATCGGCGGTACCTACAGATGGAAAAATATTAATAATTTAGTTGATATAATAACTGGTTTGGTTTTGATTGTTGTTAATTTGAAATAGTTCTATAATATATAGATAGTTATTTTAATTTGAAACGATTAGCGCAAATTATTGAGTTGTGTACCTGAAGTTGAGGTGCCAGTGATGCAGGGTATTGGCAACAATTGTTTATTAGTTGTGGAACAGCTATATTTCCATAGTGGGGAGGCATCGCAGGTAGTTGCCATGGCACATAGAATGCCTGAATCTGTGGATAATGAAGTGGCAGTGGTTGATATTCTGGGGCTGGTTGGTGAGGGTATTCTTGCTGCAACTGGGGAAGATCATTCACTGCTCCCTGTACCATATTTTCAGGTTGTAAATCAGCAGGATGAGGCTGTTGGTTATTCTCACGGCGGTGGCGAGCTGCATCCCGCATTTGATTGCGACGACTGGTGCCGGTGATGCTTTTTCTGACTTTTTTTGGCATTTTGCGAGATGTGATATTAAAAAAAGAAAAAAATGTGTTTTATATGCAACCTAAGTGAAGTGAAAATGTTAAAATATGAGATAAGAGTGATTTTTGTGAGCAACTGGATGAGATTGTTGTTTTGTGGTGAACTGCAAGATAAAATAAATAATTTAAAACTTAATTGTAAGAAATGTTTGGAATTACTCTTGATTGTTGAATTAAATTATTGGTTATTTAAAGTTTCCAATCAAAAATATTTATCTCATGACCTACATCACTCTTTCTATTGTGTTCTTTAACCACTAAAAGGAAAACGGTTGTGATATTGCATAAAGTGGAAAAGTTATTCATCCATTTCATTTTAGGAAAGAAAAATCCATAAACCTACATTTGATGTGTTTGTAAGGCTAGATTTTAATTGCATTATGCAGTAAATTTGCTTTCTATTGATAAGAAATTGCTGCAATTGTTAAGCTAAGTACCTAAGCTTCAGATTTCGGATATGAATGTACATTACAGGGTGAGGCATTTAAACATTAATTAAAATAGGCTTTGTATAAGAAAAATTGTTGAGATACTCACGAAATATTTTGAGGTATGAACTTTGTTGACACTTTTTTGATTATCTTCTAAGAAAAAGTTTCCATTAATAGTAAGGAATGTTGAACATGTTTAACTTGTATATTATTGTGAAGAAAGCAGAATAAAATGTCATGCTGAAGTAAATACTTACTTTATAAAAAAACTTCACTTTACTTTACTTCGTTAAAACAAAACTGGCTGGACAGAACGGAGAAGCCAGATGACAGAAAGACTAAAAAATCAGATGACAGAAAGGCTAAAAAAGAGGTTTTAATGCATGCGATGTAATGAAATTACAACGTTGCTTTAAAGAAGACGCTGTCGGTGTAAATAAGGATTGTTTAGGAAAGGTAAATTTCAACATTCAACTTACCAATAACAAAGTAAAATAATGTTTCAAACAATGCTTTTGACAATATATATATAATTATGATATAATTATTATCATCTGCCAATTTCTAACAACGTTAGATATTGAACAAAAAATTTTACATTTCGTATAGCAAGAAAGTAAGGACGCAATTGCTATTTTAAATTCGCGCCAATTTGAAAGTTTGTAGCCTCTATTCGGCGGCGTGCCTCGTTGTTGTTATTATTATTCTAATGATGATCCATTCGACGACCATTGTTGTTCGTTGATGATGGGGAGAAGTGTCGTTGTGTGATCTCTAAGTATAAGAAATAATTGGGTGGACTTTATTATGCATGATATCTAGAAATTGATCATTTCTCACCATGGCGTTGTGGGGATTTTGATGGTGATGATGTATTGGACAGAGGTTGCTGAACACAACAACAGCAAAAACATATTCCACCACGAACACATGGAGAATGAAGTACATTGATTTTTGGTGATCTGTTATATCTTCAGAAATATTGCTGCTGGTAAAAATACCAATAATAAGAGTAGGCCATGGAAGGTTGACAAAGGTAAGAAGGTTTAATACGTTTTTTGACTGGGTGAATACATGAGGTGGAGGTAATTAATTAATGATTTGCAGTTACAATAAATTACTTACATTTACAAACTTTCAGGCCAC
Source organism: Sanderia malayensis (assembly GCA_013076295.1). NCBI lineage: Eukaryota > Metazoa > Cnidaria > Scyphozoa > Semaeostomeae > Pelagiidae > Sanderia > Sanderia malayensis. The sequence continues at coordinate 64,046 of RQOL01000941.1, forward strand.
ATGAAAAGAACCAAGATGAGCCAACATGCTATAAAGTATATTACATAATTTCTTCTTGTTTTTCAGGTGCCCAGACATAAAGTGAATGTTTGTGGTAATTCCTTGTGAACATAATTATAGTCAGGTGAATTCATTTTAAGATCGTTAATTGAAGATCATTTGTTCAAAAAGAAGGACAGTGTCTGTTTTGCAGTGATCTTTTTTGAAGATTTACAAAAGTTAGAAATTAGAAGCATTACATATTAACATTAACATACCTACTATAGATACTATACATAAATATATACATCAATACATACCCTATATACTATATATAAACACTATACATAATATACATACCCTACATACATACCCTACATACATACATACATACATACATACATACATACATACATACCCTACATACATACATACATACATACATACATACATACATGAGCCGGGTTCGGTCGCTTCGCTCCCTCCCCGGAGCCCGTCAAGTAGACAAAGCTTAATCTGGTTGGTGCGCTTTGCGCGCTACATTCGCTGCCGTTCATGCCCATACATACATACATACCCTACAATACATACCCTACAATACAAACGCTACAATACATACCCTACAATACCTACCCTACATAACATACCCTACAATACATACCCTACCATACATACCCTACCAAACATACCCTACAAAACATACCCTACAATACATACCCTACCATACATACCCTACCATACATACCCTACCATACATACCCTACCATACATACCCTAGAATACATACCCTACAATACATACCCTACCATACATACCTTACCATACATACCCTACCATACATACCCTACAATACATACCCTACAATACATACCCTACCATGCATACCCTACCATACATACCCTACAATACATACCCTACAATACATACCCTACAATACATACCCTACCATACATACCCTACAATACATACCCTACAATACATACCCTACAATGCATACTCTACAATGCATACCCTACAATACATACCCTACAATACATACCCTACAATACATACCCTACAACAAATACCTTACAATACATACCCTACAATAAATACCCTACAATACATACCCTACAATACATACCCTACAATGCATACCCTACAATACATACCCTACGATACATACCCTACAATACCTACCCTACAATACAAACCCTACAATAAATACCCTACTATAAATAGCCTACAATAAATACCCTACAATACATACCCTACAACACATACCCTACATAACATACCCTACAATACATACCCTACAATACATACCCTACAATACATACCCTACAATACATACCCTACATAACATACCCTACAGTACATACCTTGCAATACATACCCTACAATACACACCCTACAATACATACCTTACAATAAATACCCTACAATACACACCTTACAATACACACCCTACATAACATACCCTACAATAAATACCTTACAATACATACCATACAATACATACCCTACAATACATACCCTACAATACATACCCTACAATACATACCCTGCAATACATACCCTACAATTAATACCTTACAAAACATACCCTACAATAAATACCCTACAATACATACCCTACAATACATACCCTACAATACATACCCTACAATACATACCCTACAATACATACCCTACATTACATACCCTACAATAAATACCTTACACTACATACCCTACAATACATACCCTACGATACATACCCTACAATACCTACCCTACAATACAAACCCTACAATGCATACCCTACAATACATACCCTACGATACATACCCTACAATACCTACCCTACAATACAAACCCTACAATACACACCCTACATAACATACCCTACAATAAATACCTTACAATACATACCATACAATACATACCCTACAATACATACCCTACCATACATACCCTACCATACATACCCTACAATACATACCCTACAAGACATACCCTACAATACATACCCTACCATACATACCCTACAATACCTACCCTACAATACAAACCCTACAATAAATACCCTACAATACATACCATACAATAAATACCCTACTATAAATAGCCTACAATAAATACCTTACAATACATACCCTACAACACATACCCTACATAACATACCCTACAATACATACCCTACAATACATACCCTACAATACATACCCTACAATACATACCCTACATAACATACCCTACAATACATACCTTGCAATACATTCCCTACAATACACACCCTACAATCATACCTTACAATAAATACCCTACAATACACACCCTACAATACACACCCTACATAACATACCCTACAATAAATACCTTACAATACATACCATACAATACATACCCTACAATACATACCCTACAATACATACCCTACAATACATACCCTACAATACATACCCTACAATTAATACCTTACAATACATACCCTACAATAAACACCCTACAATACATACCCTACAATACATACCCTACATACATACCCTACAATACACACCCTACAATACATACCCTACGATACATACCCTACAATACCTACCCTACAATACAAACCCTACAATACATACCCTACCATACATTCCCTACAATAAATACCCTACAATAAATACCCTACAATACATACCCTACAATACATATCCTACAATACATACCCTACGATACATACCCTACAATACATACCCTACAATACATATCCTACAATACATACCCTACGATACATACCCTGCAATACATGCCCTACAATAAATACCCTACAATACATACCCTACAATACATACCCTACAATATACATACCCTACAATACATACCCTACAATACATACCCTACAATACATACCCTACAATAAATACCTCACAATACATACCCTACAATACATACCCTACAATACATACCCTACGATACATACCCTACAATACATACCCTACAATACATACCCTACAATACATACCCTACAATACATACCCTACAATACATACCCTACAATTAATACCCTACAATACATACCCTACAATACATACCCTACAATACATACCCTACAATACATACCCTACAATACATACCCTACAATAAATACCTTACAATACATAACCTACAATACATTCCCTACGATACATACCCTACAATACCTACCCTACAATACAAACCCTACAATACATACCCTACCATACATACCCTACAATAAATACCCTACAATAAATACCCTACAATACATACCCTACAATACATATCCTACAATACATACCCTACGATACATACCCTACAATACATACCCTACAATACATACCCTACAATACACACCCTACAATACATACCGTACAATAAATACCCTACAATACACACCCTACAATACACACCCTACATAACATACCCTACAATAAATACCTTACAATACATACCATACAATACATACCCTACAATACATACCCTACAATACATACCCTACAATACATACCCTACAATAGATACCCTACAATTAATACCTTACAATACATACCCTACAATAAATACCCTACAATACATACCCTACAATACATACCCTACAAAACATACCCTACAATACATACCCTACCATACATACCCTACAATAAATACCCTACAATAAATACCCTACAATACATACCCTACAATACATATCCTACAATACATACCCTACGATACATACCCTACAATACATACCCTACAATACATACCCTAATATACATACCCTACGATACATACCCTAGAATACATACCCTACAATACATACCCTACAATACATACCCTACAATACATTCCCTACAATAAATACCTTACAATACATACCCTACAAAACATACCCTACAATACATACCCTACGATACATACCCTACAATACATGCCCTACAATAAATACCCTACAATACATACCCTACAATACATACCCTACAAACATACCCTACAATACATTCCCTACAATACATACCCTACAATACATACCCTACAATACATACCCTACATAACATACCCCACAATAAATACCTTACAAAACATACCCTACAATACATATCCTACAATACATACCCTACATACATACCCTACAATACATACCCTACAATACATACCCTACAATACAAACCCTACATTACATACCTTACAATACATACCCTACACTACATACCCTACAATACATACCCTACGATACATACCCTACATACATACCCTACAATACATACCCTACAATACACACCCTACATTACATACCTTACAATACATACCCTACAAAACATACCCTACAATACATACCCTACGATACATACCCTACAATACATACCCTACATAACATACGCTACTATACATAACCTACAATACATACCCTACGATATATACCCTTCAATACATACCCTACATACATACCCTACAATACATTCCCTACAATACATACCCTACAATACATACCCTACAATACATACCCTACATAACATACCCTACAATAAATACCTTACAAAACATACCCTAGAATACATATCCTACAAAACATACCCTACATACATACCCTACATACATACCCTACAATACATACCCTAAAATACATACCCTACAATACAAACCCTACATTACATACCTTACAATACATACCCTACAATACATACCCTACAATACATACCCTACGATACATACCCTACATACATACCCTACAATACATACCCTACAATACATACCCTACATTACATACCTTACAATACATACCCTACAATACATACCCTACAATACATACCCTACGATACATACCCTACACTACATACCCTACATAACATACCCTACTATACGTAACCTACAATACATACCCTACAAAACATACCCTACAATACATACCCTACAATATATACCCTACAATACATACCCTACCATACATATCCTACAATACATACCCTACAATACATACCCTACAATACATACTCTACAATGCATACCCTACAATACATACCCTACAATACATACCCTACAATACATACGCTACAACAAATACCTTACAATACATACCCTACAATAAATACCCTACAATACATACCCTACAATACATACCCTACAATGCATACCCTACAATACATACCCTACGATACATACCCTACAATACCTACCCTACATTACAAACCCTACAATAAATACCCTACAATACATACCCTACAATAAATACCCTACTATAAATAGCCTACAGTAAATACCCTACAATACATACCCTACAACACATACCCTACATAACATACCCTACAATACATACCCTACAATACATACCCTACAATACATACCCTACAATACATACCCTACATAACATACCCTACAATACATACCTTGCAATACATACCCTACAATACACACCCTACAATACATACCTTACAATAAATACCCTACATACATACCCTACAATACACACCCTACAATACATAACCTACGATACATACCCTACAATACCTACCCTACAATACAAACCCTACAATACATACCCTACCATACATACCCTACAATAAATACCCTACAATAAATACCCTACAATACATACCCTACAATACATATCCTACAATACATACCCTACGATACATACCCTACAATACATACCCTACAATACATACCCTACAATACATACCCTACGATACATACCCTACAATACATGCCCTACAATAAATACCCTACAATACATACCCTACAATACATACCCTTCATACATACCCTACAATACATACCCTACAATACATACCCTACAATACATACCCTACAATAAATACCTTACAATACATACCCTACAATACATACCCTACAATACATACCCTACGATACATACCCTACAATACATGCCCTACAATAAATACCCTACAATACATACCCTACAAAACATACCCTACAATAAATACCTTACAAAACATACCCTACAATACATATCCTACAATACAAACCCTACATACATACCCTACAATACATACCCTACAATACATACCCTACAATACAAACCCTACATTACATACCTTACAATACATACCCTACAATACATACCCTACAATACATACCCTACGATACATACCCTACATACATACCCTACAATACATACCCTACAATACATACCCTACATTACATACCTTACAATACATACCCTACAATACATACCCTACAATACATACCCTACGATACATACCCTACAATACATACCCTACATAACATACCCTACTATACATAACCTACAATACATACCCTACGATACATACCCTTCAATACATACCCTACATACATACCCTACAATACATTCCCTACAATACATACCCTACAATACATACCCTACAATACATACCCTACATAACATACCCTACAATAAATACCTTACAAAACATACCCTACAATACATATCCTACAATACATACCCTACATACATACCCTACATACATACCCTACAATACATACCCTACATAACATACCCCACAATAAATACCTTACAAAACATACCCTACAATACATATCCTACAATACATACCCTACATACATACCCTACAATACATACCCTACAATACATACCCTACAATACAAACCCTACATTACATACCTTACAATACATACCCTACACTACATACCCTACAATACATACCCTACGATACATACCCTACATACATACCCTACAATACATACCCTACAATACATACCCTACAATACATTCCCTACAATAAATACCTTACAATACATACCCTACAAAACATACCCTACAATACATACCCTACGATACATACCCTACAATACATGCCCTACAATAAATACCCTACAATACATACCCTACAATACATACCCTACAAACATACCCTACAATACATTCCCTACAATACATACCCTACAATACATACCCTACAATACATACCCTACATAACATACCCCACAATAAATACCTTACAAAACATACCCTACAATACATATCCTACAATACATACCCTACATACATACCCTACAATACATACCCTACAATACATACCCTACAATACAAACCCTACATTACATACCTTACAATACATACCCTACACTACATACCCTACAATACATACCCTACGATACATACCCTACATACATACCCTACAATACATACCCTACAATACACACCCTACATTACATACCTTACAATACATACCCTACAAAACATACCCTACAATACATACCCTACGATACATACCCTACAATACATACCCTACATAACATACGCTACTATACATAACCTACAATACATACCCTACGATATATACCCTTCAATACATACCCTACATACATACCCTACAATACATTCCCTACAATACATACCCTACAATACATACCCTACAATACATACCCTACATAACATACCCTACAATAAATACCTTACAAAACATACCCTAGAATACATATCCTACAAAACATACCCTACATACATACCCTACATACATACCCTACAATACATACCCTAAAATACATACCCTACAATACAAACCCTACATTACATACCTTACAATACATACCCTACAATACATACCCTACAATACATACCCTACGATACATACCCTACATACATACCCTACAATACATACCCTACAATACATACCCTACATTACATACCTTACAATACATACCCTACAATACATACCCTACAATACATACCCTACGATACATACCCTACACTACATACCCTACATAACATACCCTACTATACGTAACCTACAATACATACCCTACAAAACATACCCTACAATACATACCCTACAATATATACCCTACAATACATACCCTACCATACATATCCTACAATACATACCCTACAATACATACCCTACAATACATACTCTACAATGCATACCCTACAATACATACCCTACAATACATACCCTACAATACATACGCTACAACAAATACCTTACAATACATACCCTACAATAAATACCCTACAATACATACCCTACAATACATACCCTACAATGCATACCCTACAATACATACCCTACGATACATACCCTACAATACCTACCCTACATTACAAACCCTACAATAAATACCCTACAATACATACCCTACAATAAATACCCTACTATAAATAGCCTACAGTAAATACCCTACAATACATACCCTACAACACATACCCTACATAACATACCCTACAATACATACCCTACAATACATACCCTACAATACATACCCTACAATACATACCCTACATAACATACCCTACAATACATACCTTGCAATACATACCCTACAATACACACCCTACAATACATACCTTACAATAAATACCCTACATACATACCCTACAATACACACCCTACAATACATAACCTACGATACATACCCTACAATACCTACCCTACAATACAAACCCTACAATACATACCCTACCATACATACCCTACAATAAATACCCTACAATAAATACCCTACAATACATACCCTACAATACATATCCTACAATACATACCCTACGATACATACCCTACAATACATACCCTACAATACATACCCTACAATACATACCCTACGATACATACCCTACAATACATGCCCTACAATAAATACCCTACAATACATACCCTACAATACATACCCTTCATACATACCCTACAATACATACCCTACAATACATACCCTACAATACATACCCTACAATAAATACCTTACAATACATACCCTACAATACATACCCTACAATACATACCCTACGATACATACCCTACAATACATGCCCTACAATAAATACCCTACAATACATACCCTACAAAACATACCCTACAATAAATACCTTACAAAACATACCCTACAATACATATCCTACAATACAAACCCTACATACATACCCTACAATACATACCCTACAATACATACCCTACAATACAAACCCTACATTACATACCTTACAATACATACCCTACAATACATACCCTACAATACATACCCTACGATACATACCCTACATACATACCCTACAATACATACCCTACAATACATACCCTACATTACATACCTTACAATACATACCCTACAATACATACCCTACAATACATACCCTACGATACATACCCTACAATACATACCCTACATAACATACCCTACTATACATAACCTACAATACATACCCTACGATACATACCCTTCAATACATACCCTACATACATACCCTACAATACATTCCCTACAATACATACCCTACAATACATACCCTACAATACATACCCTACATAACATACCCTACAATAAATACCTTACAAAACATACCCTACAATACATATCCTACAATACATACCCTACATACATACCCTACATACATACCCTACAATACATACCCTACATACATACCCTACATACATACCCTACAATACATACCCTACAATACATACCCTACAATACAAACCCTACATTACATACCCCACAATACATACCCTACAATACATACCCTACAATACATACCCTACGATACATACCCTTCATACATACCCTACAATACATACCCTACAATACATACCCTACATTACATACCTTACAATACATACCCTACAATACATACCGTACAATACATACCGTTCGATACATACCCTACACTACATACCCTACATAACATACCCTACTATACATAACCTACAATACATACCCTACAATACATACCCTACAATACATAACCTACAATACATACCCTACAATACAAAGCCTACAATACATACCCAACAATACATACCCTACAATACATACCCTACAATACATACCCTACAATCCATACCCTACAATACATACCCTACAATACATACCCTACAATACATACCCTACAATACATACCCTACGATACATACCCTACCATACACACCCTACCATACTTCCCCCTGGCAAGCGACCACCCAGCGCCCACCCTGCCGCCCCCCTAAAAGCCGTTTCTTCTGAAAGTGAAAAAATGAATTCATCAACGTACTTTAAAATCACTAAAACTTTCAAATTAAATTAAAGTGGCGAATTTTCGTCCTACAGAACCCACGAAAATATCAAAATGAAGCTAATAGCTTGGCGAACATTTATCGAAAGTATTTGGGTGAAAAAAAACAAAGTTTTGGCAGGTTAAAAAATAATTTTCGCAAATGCAAAACACACGCCTGTTGCTTGAAAATTTCGTGTTTTCCAGCAAAACACAAACTCGGCCAAAACTGTCCAAAATGAGAGGAAAATCGAGAAAAGAAAAAAATTAAAGCCATATAACTTTAGTTCTTGGGTAAATAAACAGTTATCGAAAGTTTAAATGGAGAAAATCGGCCCAGAACGACCCGAGAAAATCAAAATTGTCTTCGTGTTTTGGGTAGGCCATCGAGCCGAAAGAAAAACGTGAGTTGAAACAAAACAAAACTCGTGCTATTTTCAGCAAAAAACAATTGAATAAAAGGAAATACCTTGAAATAATTGTCCACACATTGTCTCCACAGGTCTTGACAACAATTGACACGTCTTTACAATTGATTTCCGGCACGTATTCACGTTTAAACCCGAGCAACTTACTGCCCGTTCAACTAAAAAAACATGTGCTTCTCCCTGCTCGTTTTGCATCTCATTAACTCCTTCCTAGGAACTTTCTAGAAAGTCGGAACACAAAATGGGCAATAACTCCCGAACCGCTGGGAGTAGAAATTAGCGGAAAGCTTTACTTTCATCAGCACAATGCAGCGATCATTTTCATGCCAATTGCCACCCTTATTGACCCCTAGAAAAAAAGCCTTTGAGTGGCAACGTCCTCTCCTTTGATCCCATTGTTTGTTCGAACGTCGATTGTTCAAGAAACAATAGCCCATTGTTTAGAGTCGGCGGGTCACGTGT
>RQOL01000942.1:0-49774 GCA_013076295.1 Sanderia malayensis
TTCAAGACGCAATGACAATCGTGAGAAAGTATGGCAAGCCAGACATCTTCCTCACAATGACTGCCAATCCCAAATGGAAGGAGATAGAAGAAAACATTTATTCGTATCAGAGGGCCAGTGATCGACCAGACATTGTCACAAGAGTATTTCAACTCAAGCTCAAAGAACTACTCGAAGACATTCTGCACAAGCACATTCTTGGACATGTCACAGCACATGTGTATGTTGTAGAATTCCAGAAGAGAGGACTACCACACGCACATATGATCCTGTTTCTTTCACAAGCTGATAAACCGAGAACACCACAACAGGTATTTTTGACATGTACTACTAATTCTATCTCTCATTGTTAAATTTATATCCAATGCACAGTACAACTATTCTGTACGTCATTTCTATTATAAAATTGTTAATTATCATATTCATTATCAGGTGGATCAACTGATATCAGCAGAGATTCCAGACCCACAGGATGCAAAATACCACAAGTTGGTCCTAAAGCACATGACACATGGACCCTGTGGAAATTTAAATCCTCAGTGCGTGTGCATGGAAAACAACAAATGCAAAAAAAACTTTCCAAAAGAAGAAGTTGCTGACACTCAAATCAATGTCAACGGCTATCCTCTCTACAGACGACGCTGTCTTCATCCAGTCAATGTGAATGATCGCATTCTGGATGATACTTGCGTAGTGCCACACAACAGACACCTACTCATCAAATACCAGTGTCATATAAACGTGGAAATATGCAGTACAGTAAAAAGTGTCAAGTACATTTTCAAATATATCCACAAAGGACAGGATATGGCACATGTTGAAATTCTTGAAGAAAATCAACAGCAAGAACCTCAAGACATTGAACACGACGAGGTGCGCCAATACATCAACGCAAGATATATTGGACCACATGAAGCTGTCTATCGGCTTATGCAGTTCCCCATGCACGACAAAAGCCACACAGTCAAACGGCTCTCTGTTCATCTACCATTTGAGCAACAAGTCATCTTTCATGACAATGATGACGAACAAAGGCTCAACAACATTGGTGATAGAACAACACTCACAGCATGGTTTGAACTCAACCAGCAAGATCCAGCTGCACGTCAGTACCTCTATCATGAGATACCAGAGCACTATGTCTTCCAGGAACGTTCCAAAACATGGACAGCCAGACAACGAAGAACAATGCCAATCATTGGTAGAGTAAATCAAGTGCAGCCCAGACCTTGCGAGCAAAAATGTGCACTCAGACTTTTGCTATTGCATCAACGAGGAGCTACTTCATTTGAAGACCTTCGTACAGTAGAAGGTAATCTATGTGACTCCTTCAAAGATGCAGCATTAGCTCTAGGGCTATTAGAAGATGATGCCGAAGTCACACGTTGCCTTGATGAAGCTGTGATCTTCAATATGCCTTCGCAACTCAGACAGTTGTTTGCATCATTGCTACTCTTTCAAACGCCATCAGACATCAGAACTCTCTTCAATGCCTTCAAAGAAGCAATGAGTGAAGACTTTGTCAGACGTGATCAACTTAACAATCCAGACATAACCTTCCAAGACAGACACATGTATCAATGTCTACATGATATTGACAACAATTTGAAGGTTCATGGTTTGTCCATCACGAATTACGATCACCTTCCTCAGCTACCGGCCGACTTTGTCATTCAAGAACAAGGTGATTTACAACTTAATATGATGATATTCACTGTAATAATTTAGCCAACATGTACTTCTATTTATCCCAAATGAAACTGTTGTTTATGTTTTCAGAGGAAGATCACATGGGTGTTGAAAACGAAAGAGAGCAAGGAGAAGAAATGCGCACTGCATTGAATCCAGAACAACGAGTTGTTTACACAGCCATTATTCAAGCAATTGAAGCGCAATCAGAACAAAACTGTCACTTTCTCGACGGACCAGCTGGCACAGGGAAAACATTTCTCTACAACACGTTGGTTCGTAACTTTCATGCATCTGGGCACAAAGTTCAGTGTATGGCTTGGTCAGGAATCGCAGCTACACTGCTTATTGACGGCAGAACATCGCATTCGCAATTCCAAATTCCAATACCATTGAAGCTGGAATCAACATGCAATGTCAAGAGACAGAGCCGAAGAGCTCAAGTGTTGCGTGAAACAACCCTGTTTATATGGGATGAAGCTTCAATGATACCAGCATTGGCATTACAAGCAGTTGACAGACTGCTTCGGGATATCACAAGAGTTGACAAGCCATTTGGTGGCAAATTCATGTTACTTGGTGGCGATTTTAGACAAGTTCTACCGGTTGTTCCCAAGGCAGGAAGGGAGAAAATCGTATCAGAGAGTCTTAAATCATATCAAATCAGTGATTTGTGGGCACAGTTTCAACAGCATCGCCTGCACACAAACATGAGAGCTGTTCAAGATGAATCTTACAGAGAATTCTCAGAATGGCTCCTAAGACTCGGCAACAAACAAGAACGACATGATGCACTTGACAATATCACTTTGCCACATCAAATATGCACATCTTCGCAAGAGGAAATGCTCAACTTCCTATATCCTGAGCCTAATACACCACAGTCCCACCTCATGTTGGATCCGGTAACCATGTCAGAACGTTGTTGTCTTACCCCAAAGAATGATTTCTCACATCAAATCAATGACATCATTCTGGAAAGACTGCAAACTCCTGACAGAACATACTACAGCACAGACAGTGTGATAACAGAGGATCCAGATGAGGAGGCGGCATATCCAATTGAGTTTATCAACAATCTAACTCCTAACGGAATGCCATTACATCGACTTAGACTCAAGGTATAATTTACCTATATGTACTAATTATACATTAATTCTACACGTATTTTAAATATTAATAATGGTCCTTCGATGATACACATTGTAATCTCGAATATTCCTTATAAAAGGTTGGTGCAACAATCATTCTTCTGAGGAATCTAAATCCAAAGAAAGGTCTTTGCAATGGCACAAGACTCATTGTACGCCATCTCCGACGTAACGTCATCACAGCAGAGATCATCACAAAGGAACACAGAGGCCAGCAGGTCATGATTCCCAGAATAACATTGTCAACACAGGACAGTGAGATGCCGTTCAACATCAAGCGACGGCAATTTCCTGTCAGACTAGCATACTGCCTTACTATCAACAAGGCACAGGGACAATCTCTGAGGTATGTTGGTTTGTATTTACCTGAGCCCGTGTTCACACATGGTCAGTTATATGTGGCCATGTCCAGAGCAACATCATTTGACGGGCTCAAAGTATTCCTCCCAGAGGAAGCACACAGGAAGACAAAAAACATTGTCTTCCAAGAAGTCCTGTAAAGGTCTTCACAAACTTTTGAGCATAAATTGCGGTGCTCACAGAGGGTGTCAGTCTACCAAAATGCACATACACAAAATATGGGGCTCAGATTGTGGTTCTAGCAGATCGGCATTGCACTACATTGTGATGTTCCCTGTTGTGCTATCAGCACAACACTCAGAAAGCAAAGCCGTAAAAAGCTTTGAACATTGCTGGTTTGCCACGCCACTCCAGTCAATAAGATCCGCCAAGAACGATCCGGACACTTTCACAGCACTCCAGTGTCCGGGGGTGTTCGCCAACAGCAACAACACGATCTGGGTCCTCGGTAGCACCCGTATCAGAAGAGATATGCTTTGCCATGCTCTCCGATATTGCCTATGGGAGTATGGCTTTCCTTTTCTCTGTGAAAACTGCAATCTCTCCATTAACCATAACTGTTTTAACAATAATTAGCATTGGATTACCCTCCTCTCAACCAATTAACTCATTTACTTATTCATTATAACAATATAGATGACCCGATACTATTTAGTATTCCAAATTTGAATGCAGTTTTCATGAACAAGGAAACCTCGAACAAAGGTTACCCCTTGAAGTTGGTGTTCGAGCTTTAAACTAATGTAATCGGCAATCTTCTTTTTTTACTACTACCAAACTTAATCGTGAAAACGCATTAATGTGTGCCACATGAGTATGAATTCCTATTGAACAATGCTGTGGACATCGCTGAACACTCCACATGATGAAGAAATCAATACTATTTACAGACGCAACAAATTATCTCTCATTCATGTTCACTATTCCATTTATAAAGCATGAACATTAAATGGACATCAGAAGTATGTGTACATATTTATTCATGCATGTTAAAGCTCATGTTTACCTTTATGAAATTGTATGCCAAAAGTTTTTTATAGTTGTGTGTAGCACATAGTTTAAGCTATCATGAATGATACTTACTTTTTACCGTTTATGTACTAATACATTATATGCAAAAACAATGCAGTATTAATCTACTCTCTTCTAATTTACCGAGCTTCGTCAATGTGCGTTCTTAATGAGATGCATTTCTGCTCTTCTTCTTCGCCAATAATAGCCCTTTATCGGCCATTGAAACGAGGTCGTTGAGAAACTTTGGCCTCTTTTCCATCAATGCTCAACGATAACTTTTGAAATATGGATTTGAAACAGCTTGGCTTTGCATCACAAAAAGATCATCAAACAGGACAACTTATAATTGGGAAACTATTTCCAAATTTACAGGGGACATTTTCAATGTATGTTACAGGTAATACACCTATACTTGATTTTTAACTTATTCCCAATTCAATTTCATCAAATTGTTAAACCATCTTAATTTTGGTTAGGCCATGAAAACGTTACTGATTGCAACGAAATGGAAAATTTTGATTAGTTATTTAATACCTTTATAGTTTATTTGCTTCCAAAATAGATGTTTGATGCCCTGACTACATGTGCCTGCCAGTCTTAGCTTGGATTTAAACTATTTCTTGAAGTATTTACCAATTTATTGATCCCTTTTGTTCATTGCCTCCATGTATGTGTCACAAGAAAGATATATTGACATCCCCATCACACTATTGTTATTTTCAATAATGATGATGGATGAAGCATTCATAGACCAGTGAGAAGATGATTTTCACTCAGTTTGCATTTCAAACATTTTTTGTTTCATATAATCCACAAGGGATTATTGATGAATATGGCTGCACAGTTGTTCTATTATACTATAACTATCATATCGTCATTTCATTGATTATTAGTTCTTCCTTTTTCCTATATGATTCTTAGTGAAAAAAATACTGAAGTGATTAACCGAAGCTGTCAATGTCACTAATACTTGCTATTCACACCATGCAAATGTCAAATGACTGAAACAAACATTAACCACACTATGCATGAAAAGTCAATGGAATCCTTGAAAAACTCATGAAAGGAGAATTCTGTTTATGTAAGTTTCTATCACACTCTAATTTAATTAGCTTTTTTGTCATGTTATTGCCTCATAGATTGATCTGGGACACAATAACAATGTACCTATTACTTTTATCCTTGGGAGACAACTATCCTTGCTCAAATGGTAGAGTAAAATTTAAGTTCATTGTTCTGCTAACCTACCCAAAGTTCCAATTTACATTCATTCAAATTTTTACCATCCCTTCATCAAAGGTTTTGTGCTTTCAAAGGTCAATTGCCATCTTATGATCCAATGTTGCATGTCAATGCAAAAATAGACAGACAGATAGACAGGCGAGCGCAGCGAGCTAACCCATTGTACGTGGGGTTGAAAGAGGCATGAGCGAAGCGAATGCAGCGCACGAAATGCGCCCTATCAGTCAATGTTTCTTGACAATAGATAGACAGGCGAGCGCAGCGAGCTAACCCATTGTACGTGGGGTTGAAAGAGGCATGAGCGAAGCGAATGCAGCGCACGAAGTGCGCCAACCATAGGCGAGCCCAGCGAGCTAACCCATTGTAAGTGGGGTTGAAAGGGGCATGAGCGCTAGCGAATGCAGCGCACGAAGTGCGCCAACCACAGAGGCGAGCGCAGCGAGCTAACCTATTGTACGTGGGGTTGAAAGGGGCATGAGCAGGAGCGAATGCAGCGCGCGAAGCGCGCCAACCAGATTAAGCTTTTCTTACTTGACGGACTGGGGCGAACGAGCGAAGCGAGTGATGACCCCTAGTAAATCTACTACATTTTGATTTTAACTATCAATGCACTTATGTTATGCATCTATGCAGGTATTTATAATCACTCATAAAGACTTCCTGTATATTTACAGTATAAATTAAGTCTGTATGATAATCTTCAACATACCTCTGCCTGTTCATAAATAGACGGCACAGTTATTGCATTGACAAGAGATCCAACTTTCAAGAGTGCAAAATATTTTTTGTCTTCATACAAAATCCTTGCAACTGATCTAAATAGACTATCTGGACCATCTTCCACGAACACTGGTTCGAGACTCGTGATTGAATTAGGTATGCAATGGCTAGACCTGTATTAATAATAAAGTTACAAATTGATTTATGAGCCAAGCCAGCAATGCATTAAACATTTGTGTAGCTATTATCTCTATTCTATTGCATCTTTGTAAAACAGAAACTCAATCTCTTATGTTCTAAAAATTCTATGTTTTGAAATTAAGAAGTAAGAAAGGGCACACAGAATGCACTAGTGACATTCTTTGAGCACCATTTCATGTGCTGCTTTAGTTTGAAGACGCAAGTCGATATGAATCTACAATCTTTTTTAAATGAAAATAAATAATGGGTACCTTCAAATGCTAAAATGTATTGAAAAATCACGCATATGCCTTACCATAATTATATATGCCTTGTCGTTATTGGGCATTTGAAACGAGGTAATGCAGCTTGAAGTGCATTTACAACACAAGGCAGCAATAACTCTGCAACTCGCTCAATGAAACACCATTCCATTTTTGACATGTTGGACAGCAGGATACTCATCTCAGCTGTTGCAGTTACCTGTTATAAAAAAAGCAAATTATAATACTGAAATTCAAATATAGCTAAATAGGCAAGAAATACATAAACAATCGTTAACATACTGAAGGGAGGCGAGGGGTAAACCAAGACATGGAACCAGTTAATCAGATGACCTTAAAATGTCAAGATTGCAATCTGAAATTGCAGAAAATCAGAAGGCATTGAAAAAGCCATCACATAAAACCCATAAAGCCCATCCAAGCATGAAAAACGTTAAACAAAGGTAATGATCATAGTGGTCATAAAAATGTTATATCTGCCTTAACATGCAGTTACTTACAGGTTTTATTAAGTCACAAATTCCTTCTAGTGCTGATAATTCTACAATTGCCTCTGGCATATCATCCTGGTGTTCAATATCACTTCCTGCAGCCTCCATACTTACAATGTCTTCCACTGAGCAATGACCATCAATATATGACTCTATAATCTTATTCAATTCCGCAAGTTTTCGACGGTTTACACTACGGTTGTTCTTTGGGGAAACAAATGAAACATCACAAGGCCACCACAATGGTTTTTGGAATCATCTCCCCAGCACGCCTTTATCTTGCCTGAAAAGAATAATTAAATATTGAACAAGTACATGCAATCTCTCTGGATACTGTTTTCATACAAGCAGAATATTGCGATTAGTTCTATTTTATTTCTTCAACTTCTACCCCGATGAAAACACTGTAGGAACTTGGCATTCCAGCCAGACATGATGCAAAAGTAATTCGTTTTGATAAGACTGGACTGACAACAACTTAGCAGCATCAGATATATCTTAAAAAGCCAACTCTGAGCGTAAATAGTCCATGTAAATTCTGAAAACATCTCTGCATTCTCTCACACATACATCATATGCGACTCAGTCAAGTACATGTACTGCAAAAGTATATTTCATCTCGACACTGATAATCCCCGTTCTTTGCTTCCGCTCTCGGCCGCGGCTGATCGCCCTCCCGCAGTTTGACTTCACGACCAAAACTGCCCCAATTCAGACCCCAATTACTCCCCCCAAATCCGTTTCTAAAATTATCAAAAAAATTTTAAAATTTGTGAAAACACTTTAATATTTATGCCTTGGGATGCGATTTTTAATTAATTAGTTATTTATTGAGCTAGATGGAGTGGAGCAAAAAGCTACAATACACTTCAATACAAAAACTTGAAATGGGTTCTGGTTATTACGTCACGTTTGTCGCAGTTGAAATGGCAAAATCGACGACTTTGCGGGCTTGTAAAAACAATTATACTGGATCAATTTTCATTCTGGAAACGGTTTTATGATCAGTTCGAATAGGTTTACCAGGAAATGCAAAAAAATCACATCACTTTTTTTCATTGCAGTAGGCCTTTAAAGTGTAATAAAGGTCTAGCATGAAATAATCAGTGTGAGGAATTTCCGTTGCGCTGATTTCGAAAATGCAATTATTTTTTTTCTATGTTTTCCCGTTCTTTTGCAAATTGCCCCCAAAGTTGAGAATTTTGCCATATTTTTTGCACACATTTTTGACCCTGCGGATCACGTGACCAGAATAATGTGACGTAGAAACCAGAACCCTGCTTTGAGCTGACTGATGAGCTCTTTTGAATTCGACATCGGCCTAAGAAAGAAATGATTGTTAGGTGTCTTTGTTTTATGTTTAATAATGCCTGAAAGATGCGTTGTTGGGGGTTGTTCCAACATAAAAGATTCAGAAAAGAATATATCCCTGCATTGTATTCCATTTTTTAACAATGATGGTCCAGAAGCAAAGGCGAGGAGACGCAAATGGATCAACTTTGTGAAAACGGAACGTGCCACCAAAATGGGAAGCTTCGAAATCTTCAGTGATATTTTCGGAGCATTTTTTGAACACCGATTTTAAATCAATCACCGGATTGAGTACCCAGATAAAAAGGTGCCTAATTACAGATGAAATTCGAATTGTCTCTGTGCCATCTGTTTATCCAAAAAACGTCGAGGATCAAGGTTCTGCTGCGGCAGTTTCTTCGAAGAGGGATCGCAAGATGATGGTAGGTCATGTTTGCTCTTGAGACTCGAAATTTCATGATATCCTTGAGTTATTTCTCACAAAATTATTATTGCATGTCTTCAGCTGATGAGGTCTACCTCGATGTCCAAAGAAAGTACTGCTGAAGAAAACTTTGATGAAGTACACGATGATGGTATTACTGAACAACAACCAGATGACATTGGTATCCCTGAACAGGTAACAGTCTAAATAGTATTGTTATATACAGAATAATATAACCAATTAGGATATACGAGTTACTTAACTGCATGTATAAAGCAATATTTTATACTCTACAGTTTCATGGACATACATTATTTCATACGTTATTTAATTATACTCTACAGTACAGTTTCATGATGTTCAATGCCAAACAAATTTTTCTTGTGACTCCTGCATCAAGCTAAATTCACAGTTACAAAATGCGGAATGCAACCTCAAATTTTGGGAGAGAAGATGAAGACTACAAAGCTGGAAGTTGCAGTACACAAAATCAAAGGAGAAACCCACTGAGCAAACAAAATTGGTTGAAAGAGCTTATGAGCCAGAGGAAGACTAAAAGATGGATATTTCAGATGATGAGAGTCTCTATGAAAACGAGGATGTAAATGATACTGAGTATATCAATGAAATGGAAATAAGGTATAGATATCTTTCACCTCCCATGTGTTATCAATTTCAAACTTCCATAAAATGTGTAATATTGATGCAAGATGTTTTTATATTATAGTTCTGAGATCAACTTGCAGCCAGAAAAGAATCACAGAGAACAGCCCAAATTCATTGCATTTTTGTCTCAACTGCTTTTACTTTTTACATTTTGCCGATCATGGAAGGAAGATAATCCTTTGATCGAGACACAACAAGAAGGATTTAAAGATATGCAGTCTCCTGCCACTCCTGCATACATGGATACCTTGCTGACAAAGGAGTGTCAAAGCTCTGCCATCCAGAAAAAGCAAGAAAGACAAAATATGACCATGGTAAGTGTTCCGGCAACAGCAACATCACCATCATTGCAAAGTCAACCAGTAAAAAACAAAAGACCTCCCCATTGCTCCACCTGCGGCAAACCAATGAAAGGGCACAAGGATGCACATTGCCCCAAAAACAAGAAGAACTAAGACTCAAGACTCTGAAGGCAGATCTTCAAATCCTGTGAATTCTGTGTCAGTGGGGAATTTTTTCCTAATTGCAAAATATGCACAGGCAGGCAGCGGTATCCTTTTCTTTCCAAGAATCCCATGAACAAGCCTGGTAAACTCTCTATAAGATACAGCACGCAGATACCTAAAATAAATAACAGTTATATCAATGTGATAAATTAGTCAAACATACTAATATTGTACAGAAAATGCTTAATTATACTTACGATTCAGCTTCATTTGGACGTAGCTGGTAATAACGTTTCTTTTGCCTTGTCTTGTACCTTGTCCCTGCCAGTCTAAGTGACCAAGCAGAAAGACAACATGCACCAAATCCAGGGTGAAGGGTGATACATTTGGGGACTTCACCAACCTCTGCTAAAACCAGCTCAGTACTTAATGATTGCACACATTCCTCAATTTCTGTGCAACAGTAACACTCCCGAGGGTCCCTCAACAAGCTTACATCACAGTGGCCACACTTACACCTAAAAGGAGTGTAAGATATGAATCAAATCTGCATAATGAACATCATATAATGTGTTACTTTCATTTACTTCTGAAAACACATTCCTGAAGGAATGTATCCACAAAACTACTGTTGGATACATTCCTTTGGGAATCAGTATGGTTTGGTACCAGTGGTAACAATTGATGAAGTCTATCCAAGTTCAATTTTAACACATCAACAGAACAGACAGACTGACTTCATGGATAAAGGAATGAGCCTTGGACATTGGAAAATAAAGCGTGGCTGATGTTCTCCAACATAGGCTGTTTTAGTATTTCACCAACGCAAGGACATAGAGATACAGTAACTTACCACTCCTCAAGAGGACTCTCCATTTTTAATCGCTTTTCAAACTCTTTGTATCTTTCATCATCTGCTGCGCGTTTCTCTTCGTAATCCCTAACCCATTCTTCGTCAGCCAGTGGTTCATCGGCATAGGCCTCAACAAAATCAGGGTCAAAATCATTCGCTGCTTTGCAGGTATCTTCCCCATCGGCCTCAAATTCCTTTATCTCTTTCTCATAATCAGAAAAAGAGCTGGTGCGTGAACTGCTTTGCGATGAATCAGATTCGGAAGACTCCATTTTAATTATTTATGAAGCTCGATCTCTTTTTCTTGTTCAAGTTATTGAGGATAGATGAAGAAGGAAAAGGCCGGTTCTGGTTTCTACGTCACATTGTAGTTCTCAGACCTCTTTCGGAAGTGCGCGGTTTGGTGCAAAAAAAACCCCACTTTGGGGGCTATTTACGTCACTCTTAGTTGTTAAATTCTATTTTAAGATGCACCATAGTGATCAGCATGTCGAAATTAATTGATAAACAACTTTTGAGGTTTGGGTTATATTACACTTTAACCAGGGTAATGGATTTTGTTTTTCAATTTTCTCCCAAATTATTGAATTATTCCATTAATGATTCTGCTAATTGTGCTATCACGAAAATACTACGGTTTACGCTGGCGAAACTTCCAAATTCACGTTGCAAACTCCATTTTCGAGCACAGTATTCGCTGTTCATGTGATCTGTTTCCCTTTTGCTGTAATTTGATTGGCTCTTTCGCGACTTCACGTGAACAGTCACACGTCTTTCGTTATCATGCAAATTTGCCCTTGGGTTGAACAGCAGGTACTTTTGGAGAAGACGCGTGTTTTTGTTTTCAACACAAAGGATAACTGGGCGCCTTTCAAAGTGTTTCACGACCTGAATTATCCTTTTAAAGACTTCCTAATTGTTTGAGAGACCTCTGGAAAATTACAGGAAACAATTGAGAACACAGGTGATAGCCTTTTTTGTTTTTCGAGTGAGATAGTTGTAATTTAGGTAGTAGGCGACCGCCATTGTTGCTTTGGCATGCTTGCGACGCTTAGGCCTAATGTAAACAAGCCCAAAGTTTTAATAAACAAATTATGATAAGGGGTTATCAGGCGAGCAAAGCGAGCCAAACTGTTGCAAGAGGAGTAGGCAGAGGCATGAGCACAAGCGAATACAGCGCACAAAGTTTGCCCTATCAGCTAATGTTTCTTGATAATAGATAGACATGCGAGCGCAGCGAGCTAACCCATTATACATGGGGTTGAAAGAGGCATGAGCGAAGCGAATGCAGCGCACGAAGTGCGCCCTATCAGTCAATATTTCTTGATAATAGATAGACAGGCGAGCGCAGCGAGCTAACCCATTGCACGTGTGGTTGAAAGGGGCATGAGCGTAAGCCAATGCAGCACATGAAGTGCGCCAACCAGATTAAGTTTTTTTACTAGACGGGCTGGGGCGAACGAGCGAATTGAGTGATGACCCCTAGTGTAATTGGAAAAGGCTTATTTGAAGGGCTTCTTATTTAAATCAAACTTGCCTAATGCAGAAAAACATGCAAGCTTCTACCTTTTGCTACTTTCGTCAATCATATTACACCCACAGTTATTGATATTTGGAGATTCTCCTACACAGGTCTCATGGTAACTATAAAGACAATTCTTACAGTTCACCATAGGAACATCTTCTTTTGGGGCCAGACACCTCACACCTGCATTGCACCTTTATTTTGAATCCAGAGGACATTCGATTGTTAAATTAACCAACGCCATGAATTTGCAAAGCTGGCCTATGCCTATCACTACCATATTTACCATATTAGGTCAGACTCGGAACTTTCAAATTTCAACAGTGGGTTACTATTTGTGAAATAGACTTTCAAAGTCCTTCCCAGCAACCTTAAAAGGCTTCCCAACTGAATGGAAGAAAGTGATGAGCATATAGTTACTTATGACTGCACTTAGATCCTATCCGGCATGTTTCAGCCACATTCCAACTCATTACACTGTAAAATATTCATCACCTCTTCTTGAAACACATCCAGCCAAGCAATACTTGTCTAAAGAAAAAAATGAATGCCACATAAATCTACTACATTTTGATTTTAACTATCAATGCACTTATGTTATGCATTTATGCAGGTATTTATAATCACTCATAAAGACTTACTGTATATTTACAGTATAAATTAAGTCTGTATGATAATCATCAACATACCTCTGCCGGTTCATAAATAGACGGCACAGTTATTGCATTGACAAGAGATCCAACTTTCAAGAGTGCAAAATATTTTTTGTCTTCATACAAAATCCTTGCAACTGATCTAAATAGACTATCTGGACCATCTTCCACGAACACTGGTTCGAGACTCGTGATTGAATTAGGTATGCAATGGCTAGACCTGTATTAATAATAAAGTTACAAATTGATTTATGAGCCAAGCCAGCAATGCATTAAACATTTGTGTAGCTATTATCTCTATTCTATTGCATATTTGTAAAACAGAAACTCAATCTCTTATGTTCTAAAAATTCTATGTGTTGAAATTAAGAAGTAAGAAAGGGCACACAGAATGCACCAGTGACATTCTTTGAGCACCATTTCATGTGCTGCTTTAGTTTGAAGACACAAGTCGATATGAATCTACAATCTTTTTCAATGAAAATAAATAATGGGTACCTTCAAATGCTAAAATGTATTGAAAAATCACGCATATGCCTTACCATAATTGTATATGCCTTGTCGTTATTGGGCATTTGAAACGAGGTAATGCAGCTTGAAGTGCATTTACAACACAAGGCAGCAATAACTCTGCAACTCGCTCAATGAAACACCATTCCATTTTTCACATGTTGGACAGCAGGATACTCATCTCAGCTATTGCAGTTACCTGTTATAAAAAAAGCAAATTATAATACTGAAATTCAAATATAGCTAAATAGGCAAGAAATACATAAACAATCGTTAACATACTGAAGGGAGGCGAGGGGTAAACCAAGACATGGAACCAGTTAATCAGATGACCTTAAAATGTCAAGATTGCAATCTGAAATTGCAGAAAATCAGAAGGCATTGAAAAAGCCATCACATAAAACCCATAAAGCCCATCCAAGCATGAAAAACGTTAAACAAAGGTGATGATCATAGTGGTCATAAAAATGTTATATCTGCCTTAACATGCAGTTACTTACAGGTTTTATTAAGTCACAAATTCCTTCTAGTGCTGATAATTCTACAATTGCCTCTGGCATATCATCCTCGTGTTCAATATCACTTCCTGCAGTCTCCATACTTACAATGCCTTCCACTGAGCAATGACCATCAATATATGACTCTATAATCTTATTCAATTCCGCAAGTTTTCGACGGTTTACACTACGGTTGTTCTTTGGGGAAACAAATGAAACATCACAAGGCCACCACAATGGTTTTTGGAATCATCTCCCCAGCACGCCTTTATCTTGCCTGAAAAGAATAATTAAATATTGAACAAGTACATGCAATCTCTCTGGATACTGTTTTCATACAAGCAAACAGTTAGTTACCTTTTTCAGTAATTATTTCTGGTACAAGATTGCACTTAAATGAAACATTCTGACTTTTCCAATCCATTGGGATTTCAATAAAATCATTTGCCAAATCTAAAATAACGGAAGTCACCAGTTATTAACAACATATTTCTCTCAAAGTATTTTGATCTTGTAAGTGCATATCCCTTGGAATGTGCGATATAGCGACATAAAATATCTGTTGAATTTTATCCAAAGTTCAATGAAAATAATGTTGAACACCAGATAAGAAGGATATTGGAGTTTGTTCCATTTCATAAATGAACCTACATTGCCTACACTCGTGACTGATACATTTAATCCTCAAGATAGTATAAAAATGCATTTTAAACTGAATAATATAAAAGTTATATTCTAACCATCTTTTGTACTACTTTGAATATACTTGGATATAAGTTGTTGAAATACAACATTTTTGGCCAATGGACGTAATCCAGGAGAGGTTGCAAGAACATCACTGAATAAAAGTTGTTTCTAGAAAAAATAACTTCTTTTACCATTCACAAGCCCAAGCACAAGGACAGTAATTCAATAACAGTTTCTAATAAGCATACTTATGACGTTTATTCGACCACCTGCATATACAAAACAGCTATGGGTGCTTCCGTTTTTTCATGCCTTTCAGCAACCTAAACAATTGGATTCTGAAGAAATGTTAACAAAATTCACTCTCATAGATGATGTGCAAACATAACTCAACCAGTAGCAAATAAAGGAACTGTCTGGTGTGGGCTGTCATAATATAAAATACAAGCAATAAATTGAAATTTACTTTCAATTTTAACTGGTGAATATTATCTTGATCATATCTCTGTCTCTTTCTTTGATTTGTCACAAACCTGACCTGAAAACATCCATAGAATTTGCAAGCATAGAAAAAACAATAATTTCATGTCCCTTTCAATTCAAGTAATTCCATGTTTAAAGCTTTTAATGCTAAATTCTAACAATTTTGTTGCTTCAAATACTAAAAAATAACGAAAGGCTTTCAAACCTATGCTTATTTACTTTAATTGATGATACAGTACATCCTCGATTATCCGAACCTCGGTTATACGAACCTCGATTATCCGAACGCCATAAGTTTTTACTACATCAGTTTTTTGCAAGCCAATTCTCGATCACGACATAAAATATATGTTGTCTTTTTAAATTTTCGCCCTTTATTAAAGTCAAATCCAATGAAAACATCAAATTAACTCATCAGATTTCATATTCGTGTTTACAATTACCGAAACTGCTAAAAGGAAATCGAACAGGAATTTCAAAATCCACGAGTTTTGACTAATTGTGATCGTCCCATCTTCCGTTTGAGCACCCCGTGACTATTCTGGGTGACAACAATAAACTTCATAGCGAGACTAGTAGGTAAAATTTTTGTCCTCGATTATCCGAATTTTTGGCGTATCCGAACGGCCCAGCAAAAAATTCAGTTCAACTTGTTCGGATAATCTAGGAAGTACTGTACTAAGTAATAATACTAAGATACTAATTACTTTCGGTCACACATTATAAGCACCCTCCTATTATCTTAGGTTAGGTTAGGTTAGGTAAATGTCGATCGTTAGCTATATAAAGCTAGTATGATTAAATCTTGAATGAATAAATAAAAAATTCAGTATAATAGTCTTTTAAGTCCATTTTAATTGTTTTCAGCAAGATAGATTTTAAGGCCGGTCCCTGTCAGATATGGCTCTCAACATTTAAACTTCATGGCTATTTGGAGCGCTGACAAAATTTTCTGGCAAACTATTCCACACAGGGAATAACTCTATTGGTGAAGAAGTTCTTTCTAATGTTCTTTTTTGATCTTCTGTAAAACAGCATTTTGCTGTGACCTCTGGTGGAAAAATCTTTCATATATGTTAGTTCAGGTATTACATCCTGGTCATAGTCTCTTGATGTCATCTTAAAAAGCTCTAGCATATCTCCCCGTAATCTTCTGTATGTAAGTGATGGAAGGTCCAGTATTTTCATTCTTTCCGCGTAAGATTTTTCGGCCACTCCGGGTAACATTTTTGTTGCTCTCCGCTGTACCTTTTCTAAGTTGTCTATGTATTTCTTTTTATGGGGGTACCAAACTGATGACTGTGACTCGAGATGCGCTCTTACTAAAGCCTTGGATACCTGAGGGAATGTTTCCTTATCCAAGAATTTGAAAATTCTCCGTAGCAGCGCCGACATTGATGTGGCTTTCTTGATTTTCTCGCTTATCTGGATGTCAAACTCCAAACTATCATCCACATGAATTCCAATATCCTTTTCTGATGTTACATTCTCCAGTTCGTGCCCACACAGGTTCCAGGTAATTTCATTTCCAGCTCACCCTATCCTCATATGCTTACATTTCTAAGGGTGGAGTTTTAAAAGCCAGTCTGGACTCCATTGTTCAAGAGCTCTGATATCTTTCTGCAAACAGTGTTCATCCAATTTATCTTTGATAATTCAAAAAATGTTAGTGTAGCCGGCAAATGTGTCGGGATGAGACTTGACTATATCCGGAAGATCATTAATGTAGATAACAAACAATAGTGGGCCAAGGACCCTCCGTTGCGGGATCCCCGATGTCACTTTTTTCCAATCAGATTCTTTGCCACAAACTGTCACTTAATGCCAACGGTTCGTTAGGAAGTCCTTTATCCACTTAACTACTGAACAATGCACTCCAATGCACTGGAAGCAACTGTAATGATGTGGAGCGGCCTCCCAGGAATCCATATTGTTTCTTTGAAAATAATCCATTGTCATTGAAATGCTTGATGATATCTTCTCTTACAACCTTCTCGAAGGTTTTACTTACTATTGTTGTCAGACTGACTGGTCTGTAGTTTCCTGCGACTTTCCTGTTTCCCTTATTTTTGAAAATTGCTGATATTCTGGATTTCTTCCATACATCTGGAATCTTACCCTCCCTCAAACATCTTTTGAATACTCTACACAGGGGGTCCTTCAGCTTTGCTGCTGACTTTTTCAGTAATCTCGGTTGTAGATTGTCTAATCCAGGGGATTTGTTTGGGTTAACATCTTTAGGTAGACTCTCTACCTTTTCCTCCATGATTTCAATAAATGGCATCTCTAATCTGCATGCCTTTTTCTCAAACTGTGGCATAGGTCCATCTGGCTCCTCTGCAAAAACTGATGAGAAGAACTCTGCTAAAATTTTTGCTTTTACTTTATCATCTACTGTAGATTTCGATTGAATATACTTCCAAATAGCTTTGGGATTAGTTTTGACCTGGTCAACAAGGTCCTTTTCAAATTTCTTCCTATTTTGTTTGATAAGTTTGCTGACTTTGTTTCTTGCCTTACAATATTCCCTCCTGGATGTGCATCAGTCTTTCTCTCCATATGTCTTGTCCAGAGATGGTTTTTACGTTTGATTTGTCCTCTCAAATGACTATCCATGGGTACATCCCACCTTTTCTGTGGATTTCTTTCTGAGTATTTTCCAGCTCTTGCACCCAGTTTATGCTTTGTAGATACCTTTTCATCATTGTGTAATCTGCTTTGTCATAGAAATATTTCTTTGTTATGTATGACTTCCTCACACTGTAGCATGCCAAATCAAACATCAGTGTTGCATGGTCACTTTTTCCAAGGGGACTTAAATAATGTATCTCAGTAATCATTTTTTTCATCATTGGTGATAAGAAGGTCCAAAGTACTTGGTTCATCGGTTCCTCTCACTCTTGTGGGTTGTGTGATATGCTGACTCAGATAATTATCTCTTAAACAATCAATGAATTTGTACTCCTCGGACTCCTCATTTTCATTTCCAGGGGACCAAGTTTTCCAATTTATAGCTGGATAATTGACGTCTGCAATTATGCATACATGAGTGTAGTTCTTCTTGACTATTACATCAATCAAAGTTCTCATCAGTTTATTATTTTGAGAAGTACCACTTCCACTCCTATGAAAACTTCCAAATAGAAGAGTATCCTTTCCCTTGAGCTTAATTTCAAGCAGTATCACTTCACTGAAGTTGCTAACAACATTGGCTCTTGTGACCTGCATAAATTTCTTTGTATGGACCACCATTCCTCTTCCCATTCCACTAACATCTTGGGTTAGTTGTTAGTTGTAAACTGCTAACAACTAACCAAACTAACCAAATTGTGCATAATACCCATTATTGGGTCTTTGTACAGTATCCAATAGATAGATAGATAGCTAATAAATGTTTTCTATAGGTATTTTTATAAACTGACTAAATGGCCATCTCAATTTATTATGGATTTATTTAATTAATTGGGCATATTAGACTAGATGTAGAGCATCCTCAGAAGAAGACTCCAAAGATGATACGAGTCTAATTACTGTAATCGGGCACCTAACGACCGTACTTTAGGTAAATTACTTTACTTAAGGTAAATAAATACTCAAAACATCTATAAAATACATACATATTTTTTCCATGTTCTTTGGGGGTGTTTAGGACGATACTTTGAGCCAGTTGGCATTTGCTTTGATCAAGAAAACGATGCAGTGGATGCTAGTGGTTCCATGGGCGTAGCAATATTCACAGAATGATTTTCAACCTCAGAAGCACCCTCTTCATTACTTTCACGCCGAATTTCTCTATCCAAGCAACTACCAAAATCTTGTTCTTCCCCCATCGACAACAATTCAATACGAATTTCCAGCTTATCCATAATTTATCTGAATCTACCAATATGAGCTACCAACTATACTAACTATACCAATTATTGAACAACCAATATTAAACAACAACTTACTAATTTATGTTGCCGTATATAATAATGGTACTGGAATAATTAGACAAAAGAAGAATCTATATAAACAGCTGCGTCCACCATTAACTAACTTTTCAATCGTGCTCCTTCGCAGAAACTGCCTAAAAACATGCTCGCAATTCACCTCATGCTCGTAAAAACATGCTCGCAATGGTCTGCTGTTAATAAAACCAATGAGGAAAAGCCATGGTCCAAGACGAGAATTTCACCTACATTATACCTCACACCTTGCGACAAATGGAAACCACAAGGCACTCTGCAACACCCTGCAACACTCTGCGACTATATGGAAACCAGGCTTATACCGGACACCAAAATTCTATATCAATAGATGCTCTTTTGTATTGCACTATTGCTGAAATGTTTAATTATGGTATATGTGGTATAGGATAATACAAATGAACGTTTCATATGAAATTTGTTCTTTTTATTCTTATTTTGAAATTTCATGCCAAATTTTCCCTTACAGCTCGCTAAAAAGAAAAGTCATGAAAATCTGGCCCCATGGATTGCTCCTATAAGGAGTCATTTTTGGTTTTTTGCAGAAATTGGGAGGGAAATGTAGGCTGTCGTCTGTGGCTTTCTAACTAGCACAGAAATAAATTTCCGTTGCACATATCAGGGGACTAAAAAATTTTTATAATAATAATAATAATAATAATAAACAGTTTTATCTAAATAAAATGATCAAACTTACAAGAGGTAGAGTAAAAGTGTAGGATACTTAAATAGCAACCAGGTTCTCAATTTTAAAAAACAAAGTGGGTGTATTTTCTTTTTGAAATGAACAAAGTATTTTTCATTTCTGACGTCACTTGGTATACTGTTGTAAATTGATGCTCCTTGAAAAGCAAAAGTGTTTCTTCCCGACTCGCATCTCACTTTCGGAAGTACAAGACGAGATCCATTTCCACGTGTGTTTTTGCCATGATCAAATTTTCTGAAGATGTTTTTCAGCAATTCCTTGCAAATTCCATTGACTGACCTAAATACATCGATGAAGATATGTTTCTTTCGCGTTTGTTAAAGGCTGTCTCATTTCAGGGTTATATTGCTATCTCTGACCACAATTCTTTGGGCCCTGTCTTGTATCGATTGCAATTTTGATTTGGCAGTATCACCCAAGCTCATGAACACTGGATAGCAATACAAAAGGGCTGGCGTTATCATCACGTTGTATATCCTCTCTGCTACATGTATATAATATTAGCTCGAATTCGCTGCAGCAGTTTTAAGCGACTTGAGGCTTTCTTGTAAATTTTGTTCATTTGTTGTTGCAATGTTACATGATGGTCAAGTGTGACACCAAGATATTCATAACTGCTACTTTCGTTGATTTCAGTACCCCCGATTTCAACATGGCATGATGGCTGTCTTGACAATTTTTGACTTGTTGCATACATGACGAATTCAGTTTTGCCTTTCTTGAGATTCATTATCAAATTGTTATCGGTGAACCATTTTCCAGTGAGATTTGCTTCATGGTTTATGACATCCTCAACAACTTTTGCAGATTCATCTGAATAAAATATTACTGTATCGTCGGCGTACATCAAGATTCTGCATTTGTTCATAACAAGGTGTAGATCATTAATCAAGATGACAAACAAGAGCGGAGCCAAGTATGGATCCCTGGGCCAATTATGCCGTCAATGTTATCGTGTAGCATCCTCCGACAGTGATTTGCTTTGTTACGACGGATTAGATTTGTGATCTCATTTCGGAGTCTCTTGTATGCTGACCATTCTTGCTGATTACTAGTTGCCCTTGCTTTTTGTAGATGATAATCCTGTTCATTCACTTTGTCTTTAATCTCTTTGGTGAGCCACGTGCAGTCACGTCCTCATACATGTCT
Organism: Sanderia malayensis; assembly: GCA_013076295.1. NCBI lineage: Eukaryota > Metazoa > Cnidaria > Scyphozoa > Semaeostomeae > Pelagiidae > Sanderia > Sanderia malayensis. Next base: position 21,010 of record RQOL01000942.1, read on the forward strand.
TTCAATGAAAGGGGGCATGATGATCGATTACAGCAGTTAATTTTCCTTTGAAAAGATTCCATGCACTGTTTACGTCATCTAAGAGCAAGACATCCACCCAATCAACACTCTGTGGCTCATTTTTAAATGCTTCTTTGTCATACTTTGATTAGGCTCATGTGTGAATTCTTCTTCGTTTAAATTTTTCTACGTGCATTTTCCTGACAATGCCAGTAAGGTCGTGATCACTGAAGGAATTCGGGAACACAATAGAGTCAAGAATCTTTGATTTGTCAGTTGTTGCAATTATATCTATTAGTGTTCTTGCTGCTTTTGTGATTCTTGTTTGCAATGAAATCATTTGTTTGAAACCATTGATTCTGATAATATCTTTTATTTCTTTGTGGTCATTTGAGACCAGATATTTGCAGTTTAGGTCTCCAGCTAGCCTGCGTCACAGACCATAACTCACGCAGAGTTAAGGTCTGTGTGACAGCCTCACTTTTTTTGTCCCAATGATTTTCAGCATAAGTTAAATGAAAAATAATTTATGCGTCATATATTATGTTGCCACGGGTAACTGAGGACTGCTTCATTGCATCAAACAAATCTCTGCGTGAGAAGATGTGAGATGGCGGTGGAGTGTTAATCTTTGATGCTTTCATGTACTTTTTGTCATGAAATAATTGTGAAATCGGTGGATCGAAATTTGGTAGAAGGTAAAACTGGTGCTGTTAACTTTTCGAATAACTAAGCTTTCAAGTAGCCCTGGAATCAAAGTATTTATGTCGTAAGTGTTTAAACCAGTTACGGAAACTGAGGGGCCTAAGAGAACAGATATTGAATTTGGACCAGGAATTGAAACAAAAACATGAATACCGAACACTTGCAGAACCATTTTCAAAGGTTGCATGAATCGAGGAAACTGTTGAAGCTGAGCCTAACGAAAAAAATGCTGATCTGGGAGAAAAGCAGCAAGTGGCGCTAAAGGCATCTGTGTCAGTAACTTGGCCTAGTGGAATGCGCACGAGAGATGTTGGACCTGGCCTGGTTCAACTTTGTGTGAGGCTTCTAAGAGGGACGTTCAAGGAAATAGCTACTGCTGTTTGGAAAAACGAAAAACTGAAAGAACAGTTAATTGCGTTGTTTCCGAAAGAAATTGACAAAGAGTGCCGAGGTTTGTGCTCAGCAAAGAACCCAAGCATTTTAAGAAAAACATCAAATAGTGATCTCCTAAACTTTGATTACGCTGACATCAACAAGGAGCTAACAGATAGATCACCACTCTTAAGAAATGTTTTGATGTCCGCATCAACGAGAAAGAGAAAAATTGAAGCTGAAGAAGGAAAAGATAGTGATCATTTGTTTTGGCTGCTTTCAGTATGTGCTTCAGCTGCAATATTGCTGTAAAACAGATCACAGTGCATGACATTGTTACAGTTACTGCTGTGTCTTACCATTCATCACTCTTCTTACTCGGTAAGTATATAATGATTTTATTTCGTTTAATTTGACAAGATTCAAATTTGTTAAAAAATCTTGAGAACATTGTAGGGATATACCGTAAGTCCTTGAATAAGCCCAAAATTTTTGAATCAAATAGCTTAAAGTTTAAATTGTGTTTATATTATTTTATTTTTTATCCCGAGACAACTATTATTCGACTCAAAACATTGCATTTGGCTGCATCACACAAGTTCTTGAGCAAGAAGCTTGACGAATTTGGGATTGGCCACGACGAGTCTCTGCTAAGCTCCATGAGATTGAATTCTAGGTTAATTATCAAGTTGGGGGAAATCATCTTGATGTGTCAACTTCACAGGGTAAACTCACAGATATTGATCCAGCAGTATTTTGCATGAGTGAAGCAGATCATGCTGGACAAAGACAAAATTATGTCGACTTAGTGTCAAGAATTCAAGTTAATGAAATAAAATGTTTGGAGTTCCTCAAGGATGTTGTCAGCAAGCACATACCTCACAAATCTATGTCAGAGATGTCCCAACCGACAGATGAGGTAAGTTGGAATTATTTTTCTTAACACTTACGGGTTTCATAGCGATCCCCAATTTCATATTTTGGCTACAGTGAGTCATAAAATTAAAAAAAGACCAAGCTTAAAAAGGTGTGTTACCTGACCGGAATTGTACAAAAGATGCCACCCAAAATAATAAAGCAACAAATATTCTATCATTGCAGTTCTTCCTGGGAATGATTTTTGTAAACGAAACGAGACATCATCAGAAGGCATGGCTCTTGCAGATTTATACAAGTATGTATCAACATTTGGAGAAGGAGAATCACGTATATGTGGAACACAAGGTGTTATGGCTGATCAACTCAGTGTTGAAAATGCAATCAATATCCAATTTCAAGCTGCCAATGCATTTGATCCAGCTGAAAGTTTTGATGGAATGCACTTTGAGATTGGTGACTTTCACACAGAAATGAAATTTATGCAGGTAAAATTTATTTCTTTTCATTCTAAATCCTCTTTGAAATTCTTTTTATCCACCATAATCTAATAATTCCATTTAAGGTTTACAGTGTGAAAGTATTTGGTAGAGTGCTGTGCATGCGGGTACTGTTGAAATTGGTTTTGATAAGTACATTTAAACTCTCGTTTCAGGTTTGCTATGATCACTTCTTCAGTGCGTCATCAATCTGATACAAATGCACCCTTTATAGTGATAGAAGCTTGATTAAAAGAAGAAATGCTGTTTCTGATGTGAAAAAGCGATTTTCTGCTTGCAAAAGTTTCTTATTAATAGAATTGGAGGCTAGAATTGTCACCTGTACCCTGGAAGTTTTGAAAATACAAACAGCTGACGAGCTTCCGGAAGAAATGGCATTGCCGCATTCTCTGCACGATGCGTCCAACTCTGCAAAAGAAAAATTTGCACAGAATTTGGCTGCTAAGGTAGTCGATAAATATATTATAAGTAGTTCCAAAATAGAGAAGTTCATGGTGCAGAAGAAAGTAGCCAGTGAACAGGTAACTTTCAAATGCCAATCGCCAAATTGCAACAAGCAATTCAAGACAAATGGTAAGCAAAAGCAAAATCATGAGCTTAAAGCTCATGGTATCCAAACATCTCTCACTGGTAGCCAACAATCTAAGGATGGCTCAGATGATATCTACAACTATCAAACAAGTTTTTTAGAATTTGGAATGATTCTCAAAAATTTCTTTGATGCCGTCAAGGAAGGAGATGGAGACAGGATCATTCAATGTTGGAAATTTATGTTACCGTACCTTAAAGCAGATGGTGCGGTGAGTCGAAAATATGCTTCATTTACTTTCTCAAGTTGATTGTATCTTTAGTCCACGTGATGCGCACAGGCTTTTTTGGAATCGTAGTGTGAAGAGCAAGTCTGGTCAAGGGGGTAACATTCCCATGGATCTTGGAATGGAGCATTATATAAGAATAATGAAAATCATCATCCGCAACATTGGTTCCAATGCAAGAAATCCAAAAATCTTGCAAAGGTATGCAAATCCACTTTCCTTCAGTAAGAAGCTAATGGTTAAATACGACTCAATGTCTCTAGTCATACAAAGATCTGGCAAACATGTTAAAGAAAGTGCAAAAGAAGACCTGAAGAAAATCGTCAGTGAGCTTATGGAGCAAAAAGCCTTTCACTTCACTCCAGGTCGCACATACAGTCATTACCGTGGTGTTCCCGACTCTCTCCTTCATAACTTGGATATCAGAGAACTTTATTCATGGATCAATGAGCACAAGAAGAAAATTTCGCAAAGACAGACTGCCAGATGAGTTACTCTACAATACAGTCATAATTGCCGCAAGCAATATACTACATTGACAAAATAATGCTCTAAAATTGGGATTTCTTAGTCACCCTGAATTCTTCTTTACATATTGAATGAATCTTCCTCTGCAGAAATGTCCATTTTATCTATAATAATGTCCAAATAAACCTACAAATCAGGATCTCCTAAATTCACCAGCTGTATCATCTCTGATACACTGCCATTCTGGGCAAACAGCATTTTCATCATCTTCACTTAACTTTACCAAGTCAAGATCGGAAATATCCTCCTCAATATCTTCAAATACCTCATGAAGAACCACTAGGATGTTATTTGCATGCACAGTATGCCATATCTCTACGCAATCATACAAATCAGACTTCTTCAAAATTTTGTGACATAATTTTGAAACTTGATCAATGTGGAAGTGGCCAAATTCCAAGAAAATATTTGGAACAGAAACCATCCTTGGTCTATCTCTGGAATTCAAGCTGGCTGAATATGATTCTAACATCTCTTTTATTTTCTCTTTTTCCGCAAGAGACACTTTCCTCACCTTTTGGGCACGATTCTCATCACAACTTATTATAAGGGACCAGTTGTTGAAGCTACTGCAGTCACAAGAATTTGCACAATTGTCACAACAATGACGGCCAGTAATAGATACTCCAGTGCTACAAATCAAGGAAGGGAAATGTTTCATCAATTGGACTCTCTTGCATGACTGGCTATAAATGTAGTCTTTCATTGTGGTTGATGCCCTTCCGGATAATAAGCCATTGAAAAGTATGAGTGAATAGCTTTGTTCACCATCTCTTCCGATTCGTCCGCTTTCTTGAAGATAATTTTCTGGGGACATGGGGACACCAAAATGTATACAGTGATGAGCCTGCTTGACATTGACACCCATCCCAAATGCAATTGTACAGCACAGAACTCTGAGATGAGTTTCAGCTAGAGTCATTTGATGGCTTATGTGACTTTTCACATCAGATGGTGTGCCAGCATGGTACATCTCAACCATTCTATTTTTAGGGGAGCACGGACCATTATATAATCAGCTTCCAAGCAAATTACTAAACATGCTGAACAAGCAAAAGCAATGCTCAGAAGCAATGTAGCACATTGCTTCTGAGTTTGGCAAGAAATTAGAACTTTCTTTGCATCTTTATCATTGGTTGCCACATCCACTATAATATCATTAAAGATGATCTTTAAATCTGCATTATTTTCTATTTGCTGCGTTGTGTAGGTAATGTTGCTTCTGTTTGGATCCAATTCCAGAACAAAAAGCTCCGTGGGATCTAGCATTAAATTTGCAAATATTACCTGGGGAGTGAGGGTGGTGGCTGTTGCTGTGAATATGGCAAATTTCATATCATTAGAAAGTAGCGACCATAGCTCTGACATATTGTTGTACCATTTTCGAAACGGCATTGACCCTCTTTCTGTTGAATACCCCCTGAGCCCCGTTTACACTACAAAAATTAACCCGGATTCAACCCAGTTTAACTGAACCTAGGGTGAACCTGGGTTCAACCCAGTTTCATTTACACTACAGTGGGTCTTTGAGAAGTGTAAACGACAAAGTGGGTTGAATCTAGGTTGCTTCTGGATAGGCATGCGCAGTTGATAGAAATCAAATCATTCGAAGTCAAAATGGCAGGCAACCACAAGTTTCTTGAGCTTGAGCTTTTCAGGAGGGTTTTGACTCTGCATGTTAATGACAATAGCTATGCATTGTTTCGTAAAATTAAGGTGCATATCAAAAAGAGGTGAAGACTATTGGCAAATCATCGCCTTGCAACTTCCATGAAGCCGAAGTCACGAAAAACAATGCAGGCCTTTCAAAATATTACGTTAGAATTTTTCGAAATGGACTTCTTTTGAGTGCAACGGTGAAGTTGCTGCTGAATCTTTTCATCAGCCCAAATGCTCATCAAAAAAAGCATTTCATCATCTAACCAAAATGATACACGATTGGCTGCTTCCATATTTTTCTCAACTATAAAACTTTTTTATCGCTATCAATGTTTTTATACCGATGTTTATTCTTCTTTCTATTTGACAATGGCGCGATTCCGCTTTTCGAATTTCGCCACCAATCCACATGCATAGAATAATACTAAACTGGGTTCAACCCACTTTCGCGTTTACACTGCAAAATGAGAAATTGAATCTGGACTCAACCCGGGTTCCACCCACCTCTGGACATGGGTCTTGCTGATCCAGGTTCAACCCGGGTTCAACCCACTTTGGTTGCGTTTACACTGGACTAAATTTTACTGAAGTGGGTTGAACCCAGTTTCATTTTCGTAGTGTAAACAGGGCTCTAGAATGAAACACAGTTGAAGAATTAAACTTTTGAATAGTTCAGTTCATTATAAACTTTTTTTATTATCAGGTTTAGATTTTTAACTTGTTTGTATGACAATGAACTTTACAATTTTGTAATAACCATTTTAAAGACAATGGAAATAAATTTGTAATGCAAGAAACGTTCATTGGTTAATAGTTATAATTTTATCCATGTCCATTTAACTGAATAACTGTACTTACCACTGTGCAATACAGTGAGCTTCATCTATGGCAACTCCAATGCAATGCCCTCGAATTTCTGTTAATGATAATATTTTTCTGCAAACTTCCTTTGCCATCATACTTTCTGGTGAAGTATAAACAAGAGAATAGCAACCCTCTTCCACACACTGCAAAATATCATCAAATTTTTTTGCAACTGCGTCGTCTTCGTCATCTTTGTATCTTCCTCCTTCAGTCATGTCGGATAGAGTAACAGCATTGACACCAAGATCTCCGAGCTTTTTCATTTGATCCTCCATTAATGATTTAAGTGGGGAAACAATGAGCAAAGTGTAATATCCCAATTCGTCATTTATGTAGTCCATTGTTATGGGAAGAGACTGAAAAATGAATGATTTTCCAAAGCCAGTATTTGCACTCACAAATATCGATTTCCCCATTAAAACGCCCTTATCGCATCTTCTTGCCCTTTCTTCAAAAATGGGACGTCAAAAACTCTACATACCAACGCCAGGGCCTCTGTAAGTTTGTTTTCGTCGAGAGACATTTTTCGCTGTGAAGATGAATCAGCAGACATTTTCCGATTTCGTGAAAGGTTAGTTTATGCAAAGCTGCCCACACACTTCACAAGATGTTTGTGAAACTGGGACAAGAAAAGTGAGGCTGTCACACAGACCTTAACTCCGCATGAATTATGGTCTGTGATGCAGGCTAGTCTACAGCTAGTGGGGTCTCTTTGTTTTCACATGTTGCTGCTTCGATCATATCTCAAAATTTTGTTGTGAAGTTTTGGCCGATATGTTTTGAGCTATCCAGAGGCTTGTAAGAAAAATACATTAGGATAGGTCTCAATCTTACGGCAAAAATTTCTATCCAAATGGCCTCTACTCCTGTGGTTTCAGAATGCATGAAGCAAAGGACGCCACCAAACTCCCCATTTTCTCTATCTTTTCACACCAGATCGTATCCATATATTTCAAGTTCCTCGTCACGTATATTGGGGTTTGCGTGCGATTCAGAAATGCCATAAACATGAACATTTCGATGAGTACCGCTAAGAAACAGTTTAACTTTTATCAATTTTATTGAGTAGACGATTTATGTTTTGGCGAAAGATGTTGAGCCCCCTCTTTTTGCAGAAGCTACTGATAGTTTCAGGTACATTTTCAGTGTCAACATCGCTTTCGTGTCCCTTTCCATTTCTATAAAACATGTCTGACAATAAAGTTCTTCGGAATTGGACCAAGATGATCTTTCATACACTTGAGATGCGATTTCATCTTGCAGCTACTGCAGATTGCACAACTTTGCGACTTTTTCATACCAGAAGAACATGTTGCAAAGACAGGATTTCTTGGGCCTGTACAGGTTTTGGTGTCCCCTGCTAACAACAACAAGATCTGCAACAGGTATTTCTTGCGAACGAAAATTTTCATTTCTGCCTGAAGCTGCCAAATGGACGAATAAATATATGTCTCTTGCACATTCATTGCTTCTTTCGAAGTTTGCCAATAACACAAAGATGATGAATTGGTTAAGGAAGGCCTTTTTACCGAGAAAAAAACAGCAGCAAATGCCAAGTACTTTATTGCGACTGCTTTAGGCGCCATGTTGTTCTTAACATGCACTAATGTAGCTTATGACACAGTAAACCAAAAACAAGCAACCCCCATTGATATGCTTGCGCAATAGCGCAAAAGTACGGGCTAAAGTTTTTAACCTCGTGATGACATCGTCAATTTGAAAAACAGTGAATAAAACGGCTAAATCAGTTATAGTTGAAAGAAAAGTATTTTCATCTGTTTGTTTTGGTGAAATGGTGATGTGGTATGAAAAATAGGATATTCTGATAGTATTCAGGGGGTTGGTGGGCAAAGCTTTTTCTCTTGTAGCTGTGCAGGAGCATTTGAAAAAATCGGAAGTAATTATCACTAAGTAGTTATCATTTCCATTAAGCGTATCACTTACTTCTTGAATGGCATGCTAGATATAAAGTATTTTCTTGCATTAAGCCCCACTACAGAAATTTGAGGGGGCAAATAAAAGGGGGCCCGATTAGATAGGCACATATTAAAACAAGCAAGAAAGCAACAACGAAAATACAAATACGAAATTATCTTCGTTAAATGGGTTGGAGCAATAACATTTAAGGGTCAATATTATTGATATTTTCAGCTCAAGAGTGGGGGCTCATTCGAGGGGGTTTGTCCAATTCTATTTCACATGGGGTTCTTGGTATACGACAGTCAGATAATACAGAGAGTAAGACAAAAAGGCATATAGGGTTCAATATTCATCTTCGGTATCCTCATCAGTATTGTTTGTGTCTGATGTATCAGTATCAGCATCATCACTGCTGTCACCAGTTCTGTCTCCATGCTCAATAGCACTGTTTGAACAGGAATTGCACCAGCAAAGACCAGTGCATTGCAAATTCGCTCTGTGGCATGAAAACCTGTTTGAGGTAGATCCTTTTTTACAGGCACACTGCACATTTTCAAGTATACTGTCTGCAGCAGGTGGCAAATCCATCCAGTCTATGGCCACCTTCCCTTCCTTGTCAACGATCCAGCCATGCTCACCAATGCCTGGGCAGTTTATCATGGCGTTTAAGGGTCTCCTCCAAGTTACGGCCTGGTACATGACTCGACTGATATGTTTTGTCAGTGCATCTTTAGTGCAAGGCATATCGCTTCCACAATATGTCCGACGACAGAAAATGCAGTAACGGGAAATCTAATATATATATTCTACGGAGTTGCGTGATGAAGCATTTTCCTTGCCAAAAACAATGGATTCGACCCGAAACAATAGGTCGAACTATTGTTTCTAGCACTGTCTCGAACTATTGTTAATTTATTTGCACAAAGTTTTCACAAACTTAATCTCGCAAATGTTAAAATAAATAAATGAATTAAATAACCTAATAAACTTGAATAATAACTATAAAAGTTACAATAAAAACTATGAGTGTCCTTGTTAAAATATTTTATCTTTATAAACTATAAAATTTGTTTAGTTCATCATTAAAGTCATTCGGGTTGACAGAGTTCACTATATTCGATGATAGTTTGTTCCATAACTTTACGCAAGAAGGAAAGAACGAGTGTTCGTAAGACTTCAGTGCTGCATAAATTGGTTGAAAGCGAATGTTACTGCAATGCTGGCGTTTGGGAACACAACTATCATTAATATATTTGTTCCTATTTGTGATGTTAAATAACATTTTAATGCAGGCTGCATTTCTCTAGTGATGCAAGTCTAAGGTTGGAGATCATACTTGTCGGACTGTCCGTATATTTACATTTACTTTCTATCCATCTTGCTGCTTTTCTTTGAACACGTTCTATCTTTTCAGTCAAGCCCTTGTTTCCATGGGGACTCCAGACATGGCAAGCATATTCTGTGATGGGTCGAACATCTGCCTACTATACCTATGTTCATGTATGAACATAGGTATAGTAGGCATAGTATGTTGGCATAGTAGGTACAGTGGGTATAGTATGTTTTTATAGTAGGTATAGTGGGCATGAGCGGGAGTGAATGCATCGCGCGCAGCGCGCCAACCACATGAAGCTCTATTTACTTCACCGGCTTCGGGGAGGGAGCGAAGCGACCGCACCCGGCTAATATCAACATGATCTATTTCCTTTTGTTGGCATAAAATGCAAACAAATCTCTGAACCTCCTTTTCCACCAAGAATTCACATCAAACGATGATCCAATGTTCTATAACCTATTATGGATTATCCATGGAGAAGTTAGACTCGGCAAAAACAGGTCTTGTACTGGCAAGAAACAGCAGTGGAGTGTAAGAACGTACAAGAGTGAAAAAATTTACGAGGCATGCCAAATATTTTCTGTTGAAATTTCGCATCATCATCCAGAAAATGATGACTGCATTCCAACATCATCAAGAAGTGAATATGAGCCCTGTTCCATCCAAGATTTAAATGTTTCCTTTACCCAAGCTGACTGGGAAGCTGTTGTAGAGGCTACTGATGGAAAAGCCAGTGTTCTCCAATTTGTTAAAAGAATAATGAAGAGTTCCTCAACAAGCTCTTCCCACACTGTTCGTTCCCCCTCCTACATTGCCTGAGATTGCTTCGAATTGTCAAGCTGACAGTTTTCATGCAGCATTGAAATTACATCGGTCTGCTGCTGAATTGAAAAGAATAAATGGTGGGTCTTCAATTGGAGGGTCCAGACGAATGCGCATCAACGTTAGAAGAATATCATCTTCCAGTTTGAGTTGGCGGGATGGTCCAGTGCTCTTTCTTGACAAAGGCTTTGATGGGCTGTACTGGTAGTTTTTAACCTGGAATGAATCCTTGCCTTTAAAATAAGAGATCTTGCCATGCTTTGATCTGACACGATCCACAATGGACAAAAAAATTTTGGCAGTGGGGCAACCTGTATATAATTTGATGCTGGGGCTGTTACCAGATATAGAATCCCACGACAATCGATGTGCATGACTTTCTTTGGAAGTGTCCAAGCCACTTTGAGGGATATCAACAGATTCATGAACAGAATGGTTATCAGCATTTGCTTCAGCAATGACTTCTGACATGTGAAAACTATCAATTTCTACAGTTTCACTGTCGTCAACAGGTGTTACTTCACTGTGTGTCGGGTTGAAAAAAGCTGAACGATCCAGTAGCCTTCTTTTTGGTTGACTAGGCCCATCATACCTCTTCAAAAATAATGTGGGGTGCGGACAGGAGTCTGTTGGCTTTCCATGTTGAAAGTCGTTGGAACATACTTTTGTTGATTTCCCAACTTAAAAAAGATTTTTTTGCTGGATATTTTGTCAATAACCTCCCTGTTAATGAGCTTTGACCACCTAGGGAAAAATTTTTCTTTATATGATCAAAAACGTATGTGCTTGCATCCATCAAATGCAGAAATGTGTTCTTTAATTACATACTTGTCAGGATATCTGCGATCATTATCACAGCCCCAAACAGCACAATGATCACATTTACCCATAACGTCAATGTAAAATAAGAAAAGCGAGCAAAATTCAAGTATCTTTAACAAATCTTGAAGCGAAGCACTTATTGACCTGCGGAGCAAAGCAACTGCAGATTGTTGGCCCCCTGGCAATCCCACAATGCATTGCGCGAAAAGATGGTGGCCGCAACAGGAAAAAGGTCTATTATATATAAATTTTCAAATTAGAATAAAAAAATTGTTAAGTGTTAAATAGTTTGCATGAAGTTACCATTTAATGATGCAATGACTTTCATCAATAACCACTGCGAGCAACCTTTCTTGAAACCACGGAGTTCGAACATCTTTCAGGGGTGTTGATAAGATGGATTCTGGAGAGCAATACAGAAAGGCAAATTTTGCATGTTTTAAAATTGACAGATTTCCCTTCTTGCCACCTAAACTAACTGCATTAAACATCTCCAGGTATGCATCTTGTCTGGCTTTCTCTAACTTCTTGCCGGATTCTTTTACAGTGTCTGTTAGTCTCTGCATCTGATCTTTCATCAAGGCCATCAATTGGGATTTAACAATGATGAATCCTGGCACTGCAAGTTCGTTTCCCATCATTTTCTGCAATTCAAAGTGAGCAAATGGCAGGATTTGGAAACCAAAGACTTTCCAGACCCAGTTTGTTTCACCACAAAAATAACCTTGCCTAATAACGCTGCAGTTGCAGCTTCCAACTGAAAGTCTTTGATTGTGTTAATTCCGAAAAACTTTGAAGCATTTTCAAGGGCGAGCTTCACATTCACAGCGTCCTGATCACGATACTCCTCCATTTTGTATTTTGTTGCTGAGTGCGATTGTCTGAACCGGTAGAGAACGAAACCCCCGTTCCTGAGGAATAATTATTTACATATTTGAGCGTTCATTGTTCAGCAATGATCTGATTGGTTGGTATTTTAAGATCAAAGGACTTGACCGCTTGCAGTTTTCTGGTCGGTGGTGCCAAGATTTCCTTTGCTTCTAAATTTAGACTGCCGAATGAAACAAGTCTCTGTTCTGGGAGCCGCTTGTTCGCTCGCTCACTCGACTCACATCGTTGTTGGAAAATCGGAAGGGACCACAGGACCACGGGACTGAGACTTTAACTCCCTATTCTGAACCAAGAGCTTCCTTTTCTGAACCAAGAGCCTCCCATTGTGAACCAAAAGCTTCCCATTGTGAACCAAGAGCTCCCTATTGAGAACCAAGAGCTTCAAGCAGCAGAACAACCTACACACATCGAGATGCAAGATGCAGTTCCAGCACCTGATGAAAATCAGATACCAGAACCCGTTGAAGATCAGCAAATGCAAGTTGACAACCTTGTCCCCGAGAATAATGAAGCTGAAAACCTCATCCCCTTCTCCTTATTACCACACCACTTGAACAAAATGAACAGAACATGCATTCATTGTGGTGCAAAGTACTTCAAAGAAGAACTTAACTCCCGAAAACAATACAACAAATGTTGCATGGCAGGTTTAATCACTCTGGAACCAGTTCAACCACCTCCAGTCAATTTCATGCATTTATATACTGGTGATACTGCCGAATCGACACATTTCTTAAAGCACTTCTGCCAATACAACTCATTAATGGCCATGGCATCACGAAGGCTAATATTGTACGTCATGCCAGAGCTGCACCACCAGCTATCACGATTCACGAAAAGGCATATCACATGACTGGTAAGTGACCAATTCATCTCACATAGCTAATTATTCACTTATGATTTCTGCTCTCAAATTCATATTTTCATCCATATGTTATGTATTAAGTACATTTCGTTAACAATCACAGGTGTAACAGAAACAGACAGATCCAGAAAGTATGGAGAACTCTACATCATGGATACGCAACAAGCATTGCAGGAACGGCAAAACATTGCAAGAGAACAATGTCTTGATTTGGAAATCGTTGCACTTCTGCAGCATGAATTAATTGCAGTTAATTGATTTGCACAACATTATCGAAGCATGGGTGAAATATTGGAGGAACAATGGCAGCAAGGTATTGCAGACAATCACCCAGTTCTGACATTCAAAATGACCATCACAGATCGCCCACAACAAGATGGCAGATACGATAATCCTCCTGCCAGAGAAATTGCAGATACAAACAAGACGCAGTAATCTCATGAAGATTTGCACAGCAAATCCCATTATTGATCCTCTGACGTATCCATCAATGTTCTTTCACGGTGATAGAGGATACAGTTGGTACCTTCAACGATTACCAACTGCAAACGTACAAGTATGACTTTGTCAAACGTACAAGTTTGACAAACTTTGACTTTGTTTACATTAGGCCTAAGCTTCACAGTATGCCGAAGCAACAATGGCGCATCATCATTTTATCAGCAATCATGGTGCTATGCTATGATTGCTGATAAAAGTGAGGATGCTATTGTTGCATTGCTTTCCAAGGAGACCTACAAAGACCTTATTCCATTAAATGCAGGCACTGCCAATATTCTGTCTTTTTTGGATGGACTTGATCAGGCTAAAGTTGACGCTGACATAGATAGACTGTTTGATGAAACTGCTGAAAGGTCTGCTTATGAACAGCTGATTAATTCTTCTCAATGGCCTATTGACACAAAGATTTCCTTGAGCAATTTGGAGACACTCAAGAGCATGTTAGTCTAGAAAGAAGTTGTTGAAAAAAGTTGTTGAAGAAAGAGAAAAGCAGCTCAAGGCATTGAAGGAAGGTCTCTCTTATGCTGGACTCCTGCCTTTCATTCTGTGCCATTCTTCTATCCATTCTACATTGTTAGTTGTGGAAGAGGTTGAGTTAACACCTGTCCTGATGAACTCCATAATAATATGGGACTAGCCGGGGGCCACTCGCGTTCGCTCGCTTCCCGGAGGGGGGCAAGTGAAAAAACTTAATGTTGTTAGCGCACTTTGTGCGCTCCATTCGCTTCCGCTTATGCCCCTTTCAACCCCATGTACAATGGAATAGCTCGCTGCCCTTGCCTGTGGTTGGCACATTTCTTGCGCGGCATTCGCTGACGCTCATACCTCTTTCAACCCCATGTACAATAGGTTAGCTCGCTGCGCTCGCCTGTGGTTGGCGCACTTCATGCACTGCATTCGCTTCCGCTCATGCTTCTTTCAATACTATGTACGATGGGTTAACTCGCTGCGCTCGCCTGTGACTGGCGCACTTTGTGCGCTGCATTCGCAACCGCTTATGCCCCTTTCAACCCCATGTACAATGGGATAGCTCGCTGCCCTTGCCTGTGGTTGGCACATTTCTTGTGCGGCATTCGCTGACGCTCATACCTCTTTCAACCCCATGTACAATAGGTTAGCTCGCTGTGCTCGCCTGTGGTTGGCGCACTTCATGCGCTGCATTCGCTTCCGCTCATGCCTCTTTCAATACTATGTACGATGGGTTAACTCGCTGCGCTCGCCTGTGACTGGCGCACTTTGTGCGCTGCATTCGCAACCGCTCATGCCCCTTTCAACCCCACGTACAATAGGTTAGCTCGCTACGCTCGCCTGTGGTTGGCGCACTTCGTGCGCTGCATTCGCTACCGCTCATGCCCCTTTCATCCCCAGTACAACAGTTTCGCTCGCTCCGCTCGCCTGATAATCGTAGATCATAATTTGGTTTTTAAAACTTTGACTTTGTTTACATTAGGCCTAAGCGTCACAGTATGCCAAAGCAACAATGGCGGTCGTACAAAAACTAAAACTATTTCATTCAAAAAACGAAACAAAGCTATCACCTGTGTTCTCAATTGTCTCCTGTAATTTTCCAGAGGTCTCTTAAACAATTAGCAAGTCTTTACAAAGATAATTCAGGTCGTAAAACACTTCGAAAGGCACCCAGTTATCCCTTGTGTTGAAAAAAAAACATGTGTCTTCTCCAAAAGTACCTGCTGCTCAACCCGAGGGCTAATTTGCATGATAACGAAAAACGTGTGACTGTTCACGTGAAGTTGCGAAAGAGCCAATCAAATTGCAGCAAAAGGCGAAACGCGTCACATCAACGGCGAATACTTCGTTTGAAAATGGACTTCGCGATGATAGCCAATTGGGCAAACTTTAACAAAGAATTTCCTAACTTTTTAGTCGAAACTGTAAGCTCTCGTATAGATAACTTTCTTGTTCAGCTGGCAAGGAACAGCTCACTTAAAAATAGGGCAGATTAAGGGCCTCAGAAAAAAGCCTTTATGGATACCTCATTCGCCGTTTCGGCCCAAGAATAGTAATATTAGACTAGGGGTCATCACTCGCTTCGCTCGTTCGCCCCAGCCCGTCAAGTAAAAAGAGCTTAATGTGGTTGGCGCGCTTCGCGTGCTGCATTCGCTCGCACTCATGCCCATTGATTAGATTGTTACTGTTGTTGAGATTAGTTAACTGGTTGGTACGAATGCGCCGTGTTCTATTCGCTGTCGCTTAGGCTTATGCCTTTCCAGTAGTACAGCACACTTTTGGGGGAATGGAGTTTGACATATTAGCCTCGTTTTGAGAAAAGTAGCCTCGTATTGGTGGACAGTCAAAAATGGATCATATAGTGGCAATACACCTCTAAAAACACAATACTTTTGATGAAAGGTTAGTGAACAGCTAATTAATGGAAATCGTAAGTTAACTTTAACTTGACTAATATATATATACTAGGAAGGCTGGCGCGCTTAGCGCGCCACCTCCTTAGTGTTCTGGCCTTCGATGTGAGTGGAACAGCGGTCTTCAACAAAAGTGGGGTGGGTTTCTGTTGTTTTGGCCTTCCATGTGAGTGGAACAGCGATCTTCAAAAAAAGGTGGTGGGTTTCTGTTGTTTTGTCCTTCGATCTGAGTGTAACAGGGATCTTGAACAAAGGTGGGGTGGGTTTCTGTTGTTATCGCCAGTGATCAGAGGGGAAGAGCGATTTTGAACAAAAGTGGGGTGGTGCTTGTAGAAAGTCCCTCGTAAGCAAGACCTGGTAATGATCTGGGCAACGAAATTCTGAAGTGAATTGACCAAGTAACTGTAGGCGTATTTAGAGGAGACGCTCGAGAGATAAAACTGACTTTCGTTTTAAGTGTAATGAAGAAAATAAAAGTTTAATATTGAAAAGTGGCAAATAAGTCAGCGCGAAGTAAAAAACTGATTACAATAATTATTAAAATATGATTAGAATGAAGTAAAATTAATAGAACAAAGTTTTTGTTGGATGATTGTCATTTCGACGTCAACATATTGCCGGTGAGATTGTAGTTACTAATTTGTTATTGTTGTTCGAGTGTATCGTCATTGGTGAGTTGATCGTTATCGTCGTCATCGGTAGCGGTTGGCTGTGGTTGTTGTTCTGTTTGTGGCGGTTCGTCAGGTGGCAACATGCTGACGTCGAAATCGTCTTCTTCCATGGATCTCTGGAGACTGTCTTCAAAGTTTTTATTTAAAAGCTTCTTTGCAATTTTTTCCAGATGCCTTGCTCTTGCTATGCCTTCCTTGACCTTGGCCTTTGTTCTGCGGTTGAATTTTCTGATGTTTGTGAAAGATTTGTAGGTTGTCTCGGTATTTTCATCTACATATTTGCACGTTATCTCAAGGCGGGAGGCTGTGTCCTTCGCCATTCTGACTAACGTGTTCAAGTCGTTGTCCATGCTGCAAATGTTGGAAAAAGCGTGTCAGAATGTTTGTAATAATATCAATATGTAAGTATATATCTATATATAATGAAAGTAATGACAAAATGAAAGGGGTACGTAATATGTAAAATTTTACTGACCTTCTTCTGATTGAGTAAGTTTCCGTAGAAGTTGATGTTTCTTTGTGTGTTGCTTCTTGGTGATAGCAATCTTGGTGATAGCAATCGTGAATTGATGTTAGCAGAGTTTGATTCTTAATTTATAAAGTTGGAGAAAACAGGCTTAACTTGCTTACGAATTTTTTTGTTTTGTTAGATTTGTGACTGATTCATTGCATATATGGTGGGGGTTTATGATTTCTATGTTCGTTCATATGATTATTCGGGAAAATAAAAAGTTTTCATGCGCCCATACCCCCAGTCCAAGGTGCGTCATAAGGTTGAATGTTTTGAGTATTGTATGGAAGCAATTGTGATTGGATCCGAGATTGGCAGCGGAGATGATACAGTTTCTTATTTGAGTGGTGGCAACAGTTGTACGTAAGTAGGTGTGCCACCGTGAGCATTGACTTTGCTTCAGATTTTTTTGCTTCTGTAAATGCTCATTCATTCGTGCTTAGATTTGTATAATAACATGCTCTGTTTTATTTTTTGCTGCCTCTGCGCGATTAGTAAGGTTGTTTTTTATATTCAGAGGATGGTCAGTGATTCGAGAGTTTTTTCGACGCACGTCATTGCATGACCAGTAGGTTGAAGTTCAAGTACCTTGAACTTCAACCTTGTTGAGTACCTTGTAGGAAGCATACGATGTTTGACTTGTGGAGTAATTTCCCTGTTAAGACATTGGTTGTGTTGTTGTGTGTGGTTGCGGATGTAAACAACGGAGGTGGTGAAATTGGGTGCACCTGCTATCGACGTGCAAAACGTATATCAATGTATGAGTGTGTTTGGAAAGAAGTATTTATTTTGGGTCATTGATTGTTCATGGAGATGTCACGATTTTGAGTTAAATTGTAAAATTTAGTGACGTTGTGGAAGGTGATTGGTTGGTGCGTGATGAATGTATTGTCGCGCGATGCTAATGACTTCAAGTTAAAAGTATAAATATGCACGTCTAAAGCCTTGTTTTGTAATGTCGGAAATTTTGGTTACATCTGGTGTTGATGAGAATGGCGGAGAAAAAATGTAGTGTGAATTTGGATGGCGAAAAAAGGTAAAAATGTTATTTACCTCAAATGTTTGTGATGGATTAGTTGTGATCGAGTGTGTAAATAGATTTAAATGACAACGTGCAATGTTATTTTCGTAGATATTTGTGTGGAAGGAAATTAAGAGTTTGAAGAAGGAGGTCGCCCGAAGATTTCATTTGAAGCCAGGGGAGAATTTTATCTTCACTGACTATAAAGGGGAGAGAATAAGACAGCCCCAGTAAGTTTGTTATAATGTTGAAGCTTTATGTGAATGTGAATAGTTTTGGAAGTGTGACATATGTGAGGGTACATGTGTACATATGTGACCTTTTTCTGTAGGAAAATGAAAGTAATGCACGTTCTCCTATTGGGAGAGAAAAGAAAAGAAAAAAGTAAAGTGCGGGGACAGGAAAGGAGAAAAAGGAAGAGGGGAGGAGAACAGAAAATTAAGGGAAAGGGAGGATGGGAGGCGAAGAAAAGTGAGGGCCGCGTGATACAAAACATCACAATTAACAGAGTTGAACATATTAGTTTTTAATTAATCGTTTTTTATTATATTTATGTTTCTGAGTATATGGTGAAATTGTGTATTATTGAGTTCATTTTTCTGACCTGCATGATTGATATTTGAAGTACTGTCTTGAGAGAGTTATTGCAGTGGAAGTGTAGTTTCTTGGTGTACCGGTGTGCGTGTGCAATGGAATGCATACTGTTTTGTTGTTCAATTCAAGGGTTCTCGTTGTCTTGCGATGGTGTGTGTAAGCGTGAATTAAAAATGTATTGTATTCCTGGACTTAATGTATCGTTGTGAAGGATATATTGGTGAAGAGACCATAGATAACCGTTGGGTTACTTTTAGGAAGATATTCGAGTTCACAATGGAATGGGTAATTTGGGAAGCACGGATGGGAAATAGCATATGAATGGGCAGATCTTACCTTGAAAGGCCTAAATCTTACCTGGCTTAGAATACAGTGTGAGCGTCATTCCGAACCTCCAATATGCTCTGTAGTACGTTAAAATCATTGTAATTGGCACGATTATTTCACAATACCTGCCCAATCGGAGCCCGGAGCGATAGTATTCAGCCGAAGAATCAGAAATGGGCAACCTGACTGCCTGTTGTTGTTGTTGATGGTAGAGATTCATGTTGTTGTGGATTTTACAATGGAATATATGATAATAAAGCAGACACTAATATCAATTAATGTATAGATGGAGAAATGGGTAATACAACTATGCAATATAAAACACCGAAATATGTTTAATAAGTAGATGGAGAAATGGGTAAAACAATTGTGCAATAATTAATACACGAGGGAATTACATGAAACTGCAAAATCTTCAAATTACAAATTGTTAAACATGAACTAAGTATATAAAATGAATGGCCTGTGCTATACTCTACTAATGTACTTTCAGTGTCTTATGTGTTTATGTACAATAACATAATAATTTGTAGTTCAGTTAGTGTTCTCATTGTCGCAAAGAATAATAATTTAGTGTTGTTATCTTCTTGATGCACCATGGTATTGGGAACTGTGCAGTACAATGTAGTACAGTTGTATGATGTTCCCTGTTCCATGCACAGAATGAAGTGCTGGATGGAAGACAGTCTGCATATGCAGAAGTCATATTGATTTTAATTGCAAATTGCAATTTGGCAGAACAGAACTGAGTGTAGGTTTGGCTGCAAATGCAGAGATTGTGTTTGATAATTGTCTGAAATGAGACAATTTGACACTGCAGAACTGAATGCAGGCTGGTCTGCAAATGCAGATCCCGTGCCCAACTGCCCATGATTTGACAATTGGAGGCAACAATGAATGCAAGGCAGTCTGTCAATGCAACTCCTTGCTGTTGTTTGGAATCTACAACAGATAAAAACATGGCAGTCAGTAAACATACAAATGGAAGAGGTCACAGACATGAAATGAATTGCATTACACTGTGGTGACATCTTTAAGGGCTGTTATAGAGGCTGAATTTCAATGAGATTGTTATTGTGGGAAGTATTTAGTTGTAGAAGTGTGTCAATAAGATGAAATAACAGAAATATTTGCAGACTGTTGATGCACATGTCCACCAGTGAATTTACTATGCAAGGCAGAAAATAATTGCAGCATGTAAAAGTTGCCAACAAAGAAGGTATTTCATAGTTATTAGAGCAAATTTGTTGCATTTGAAATATGTGTCATGTGTGGTGTTGGGTTGAAATTTTGATGCAATCAATTGTGGGAAATATTGGAGGTTCAAATGTAATAGTATGTAGTTTCATATGATACAAACGAATTGGGGGCACCAAATGCCGATTGAGAGGTATTACTATTTCAGAAGTAATTGACATGAACTGTTCATAAGACCTCAGGGTAGACAACGTTCTTTGTCTTCTTGCCGTCCGGTATGAATACCTTGATTCCATCAAATGATTTTGCTCTAGACATGGCTACATAGAGCTGTCCATGGCTGAAGACTGGCTGTGGAAGGTAAATGCCCACATATTTCAATGATTGGCCTTGTGCTTTGTTGATAGTGAGGTAATATGCCAGTCTGACTGGAAACTATTTTCGAGAAAGTGTGAAAGGAAGGCTCGATTCGGAACAGCTCATTGTTATCTTTGGAATCATGACTTGTTGGCCTCTGTGTGCACTGGTGATGATATCTGCAGTGAGGACGTGTTGTTTGAGGTGACGGACAATCAACCGTGTGCCATTGCAGAGGCCTTTTTTGGGATTGAGGTTTCTGAGAAGGATGACGATTGCACCAACCTGCAAAAGAATGCGTTAGAAATATAATATCATTGTTGATGAAAGGCCTGCCGTATTTTCTGACGATAGTCATGGCATCCTGAAAGTTCTGGTACATGTTTCTCTGACTGCCTGTGAATGACGACGGGAGGATGACTACGCGACCAACCTGTATCTCAACAGGTTGGTTTGGATTCAGGGCGTTGGCCATTTGCATCTCCGGCTTTCGCTGGAAACAACATTTGGGGATGAGATCTCAGTAGTTTAGTTTAACTTGGGCACATCTCTGGAAGTATTTGGAACATCGAAAAGCGAAAAACACCGAACTGTTGTGCTAGCTTCATGCTAACGTTATGTGGAATTTTCGAAATGAATTTATGAATAATTGCGGAGAAAACCACCCGAGAATGGAGGTGGAAATTTGCTTCCTGTGGCAAGTGAGGCCGATTCTTTTGAAAAAAAACAATAGACTTCCTGGGAAAGTTTTCGATTCAGAAAAAGCTGAATATCTCGAAAACGAAAGAGAAATTCACGAAAAGCAATTCTCATTTTACTTCCCAAGGATACGTCGAGCAGATCGGTGCGTCTTTCGCGGTGCTGCACCGAAAACTGTAGGAGGAGTTCATTGACAACAGAGGGCGAGTTTTCCTTTGTTTAGAGCACGTCACGTGACGACAGCTCTTATATATTAGAGACTAGCCGGGGGCGCTCGCTACCCTCGCTTCCCGGAGCCCGTCAAGTACAAAAAGTTTAATGTGGTTGGCGCACTTCGTGCGCTGCACTCGCTCCGCTCATGCCCTTTCCCACCCCACGTACAGTGGTTTGGCTCGCCCTCGCTCCCCTGTCTATCTATGGTCACGATAGTAGTGTTTAACATGCATGGAAATTAGTTTTAGCGATCAGCCTCGTTTTCATCTTAATATCCTCGTTCCCATGAGATAAGTCTCGTACTGATGATATGGCTGCATCCTTGGATGCATTGGGTCATATGATGGCAATTGGCCTGTGATAACATATTGCATAACATATTTAGGCATAATTAGTTGTTGCTGCCACCAGGAAGGTTTGTGCTATGTATTGGTTGTGATGGATATTAAATAAAAAAAACCTTATAGATGAAGGAGGAACACTTGGTTTGGCTATTGGAAGGAGCAAATGGTAATTTTGTAAAACAAAAGTGTGTTTGGCTGATCGGTCCAATATATCTGATTCAATGAGAAGGCAAGGTAAGTAACAAATTTGATAGAGTGGATATTTGCTACTTAATGGTGCTGTATGAGGAAACCAAAGTTCAGAAACTCATGGTAAGATTTAACAAATAAAGAGGTTAGGAATTACATGACTCCACAAATTGACTTATATCTGCCAAACAGGAAATGGAATGAAACTAAAAATGGGGAAAAAATAGATTTATTAGTTTTCTTGAAATATTATGCTCAAAAATAAAAGTGAAAAATTATCAGGAATTCAGGTATAACTTGAATTGAAGAAAATCATGCAAGTTATATGTTCCATTGGTTTGGTTGTCATTGTATGAGTGCTCATTGGATAGCAATAAGCATCTTAATCAATAATTTGCTGATTGTCAACACAGGTTTAATAAAAATCATGAACATGGGACATTATCATTTCATGTAAATTCCAAAATTGAATGACTCTGTGGTGTAATGGTTGGAAAATGTATGAATATATGTGATCATGTGTTATTAAGAACTTCATACCTGAATGAGCACTTCAAAGATACTGTCAGAAGATGTTATATAACATTTGACTCCATGTTCCCTTATGGTTCACTCAATGCTTTCTATAACAAATAAATCATTTTTAAAATATATACCTAAGAGGAATTGCAATTGCAATGAAGAAAAAGCTGCTAAACACATGCGTTACTGATTTTTTACAAAACTGATATGGATTTTCATCAGCTTTATAGAAATACAACATTAGTACCTACCAAAAATTGAAACATAATACCACCTTCCCTGTAAGATGTCAGGTCAAATGTAAGATGTCAGGTCAAATACAACAACAGATGCTGTATACGCGGAATTAGGAAGAATGAGTCTTCAATGCCAGAGACATATCATAATTTTAAAATTTTATAGCAGAATATCATCCTTAGATTCCGAACGTTACGCTAGTAAAGCTTTTTGCATGCTTGTAAAGGACGTGGAATCGGGACACTCAAACTGGGTGTCTCAGGCCCGTAAGCTACAAATACTTTATGAAATACAATTATCCGATAGTAGTTCAGTAATCAAAAACAAAGTAAGAAAGCATTTTGAGTTGGAAATATTAGAAAAATTAAATGAACACATAATTGCTAACAAAAAATTACATCTGTTTGCTTCATTTAAGACTACATTCAAATTTGAAAGCTACCTTGATCTCTTAACTGATTTCAAGGTTACGAGTTCTTTTGCAAAACTCAGACTCAGTGCGCATAATCTTCAGATTGAAGCTGGGCGTTTTCATAAAAATAAAACTCCAAGAGACGAAAGATTTTGCCTCTATTGTAAAGCAACAAATGTTTTTGAAGTCGAAAATGAAATTCATCTTATTCTATCGTGCCCTCTCTTTGCTGAGGAACGACAAAAATTTCTTGATAAAATTTACCAAATTTATCCAAATACGGCTTCCTTAAACAACCAAAATATGTTTGTTTGGCTGATGTGCCAAGAGGACTGTGTAACCACGAATCTTTTGGGACATTTCTGCAGGAAAACATTCGATAAAAGAACTAAATACTTCAATAGTTCCATAACTTAACCAATAAAATCAGACTGAGGTTAATTTTGAGCAAAATCTTCTGATCATGAGCATAATTTGTACCTATATTTAGATTTTCTTACAATTTTTCAATTTAGTATTTTACATGTATCCTTAATTTTTTCTATTGTTATGTTATTGTTTGTAAAAAAAAGTAAATCAAAACCGCTGTATAAAATTTAAGCAGTTATGGGCCATCTCGGCCTTTAAACTTGTATTTGAAAAAAAAAAAAAAAAAAATAGTGGTTGTCATTGTCATTAAGACTAGGGGTCATCACTCGCTTCGCTCGTTCGCCCCAGCCCGTCAAGTAAAAAAGGCTTAATCTGGTTGGCGCACTTCATGCACTGCATTCGCTAACGCTCATGCCCCTTTCTACCCCACTACAATGGGTTAGCTCGCTGCGCTCGCCTATGGTTGGCGCACTTCGTTCGCTGCATTCGCTGATGCTCATGCCCCTTTCAACCCCACTTACAATGGGTAGCTCGCTGCGCTCGCCTATGGTTGGCGCACTTCGTGCACTGCATTCGCTGATGCTCATGCCCCTTTCAACCCCACTTACAATGGGTTAGCTCGCTGCGGTCGCCTGTCTATCTGTTATCAAGAAACATTGACTGATAGGGCGCACTTCGTGCGCTGCATACGCTCCCGCTCATTCCTCTGGCTACTCCTCTTACAATAGTTTGGCTCGCTCCGCTCGCCTAATAATCGCGTATCATAATTTGTTTTTAAAACTTTGACTTTGTTTACATTAGGCCTAAGCGTCACAGTATGCCGAAGCAACAATGGCGGTCGTACAAAAACTAAAACTATCTCACTCAAAAAACAAAACAAAACTATCACCTGTGTACTCATTTGTCTCCTGTAATTTTCCAGAGGTCTCTCAAACAATTAGCAAGGCTTTACAAAGATAATTCAGGTCGTAAAACACTTTGAAAGGCGCCCAGTTATCCTTTGTGTTGAAAACAAAAACACGCGTCTTCTCCAAAAGTACCTGCTGTTCAACCCGAGGGCTAATTTGCATGATAACGAAAAACGCGTGACTTTTCAAGTGAAGTCACGAAAGAGCCAATCAAATTGCAGCAAAAGGCGAAACGCGTCACGTGAAGAGCAAACGCTTTCTTCGAAATTGGAGTTGGAGACGCGAATTTGGAAGTTTCGCCAGCGTAAACCGTCGTTTTTTCGTGATAGCACAATTAGTACGATAATTAATGGAATAACTCAAAAATTCTTTTAAAATAGGCTTCCAAAAATAGATAACTTTTGCCTACTCCAGAAACGGAGCCTTTCCATGCAAGTCTCAACCTTGTCAGCCCCCATTGAAAAAAGCCTTTTTGATTACACGGTTCGCCGTTTCGGCCCATTGTTTTGAGGCGTTCGACCTATTGTTTCAGGTCGAATCTATTGTTTTTGTCAAGAAAGTGCGTCATCACGTGACCTCCGCAGAATATATATATTAGACTAGGGGTCTTCACTCGCTTCGCTCGTTCGCCCCAGCCCGTCAAGTAAAAAAAGCTTAATCTGGTTGGCGCGTTTAGCGCGCTGCATTCGCTCCCGCTCATGCCCATACATACATACATACATACATACTACATACATACCCTACAATACATACCCTACAATACATACCCTACATACATACCCTACAATACATACCCTACAATACATACCCTACAATACAAATCCTACAATACATACCCTACAATACATACCCTACAATACATACCCTACAATACAAACCCTACAATACATAACCTACAATACATACCCTACTATATATACCCTACAATACATACCCTACAATACATACCCTACATAACATACCCTACAATACATACAATACAACACATACCCTACAATACATACCCTACAATACATACCCTACAATACATACCCTACAATACAAACCCTACCATACATACCCTACATAACATACCCTACAATACATACCCTACAATACATATCCTACATAACATACCCTACAATACATACCCTACTATACATACCCTACAATACATACCCTATAATACATACCCTACAATACATACCCTACAATACATACCCTACAATACATACCCTACAATACATATTACGACGCAACATTTCTAAAGAAAGTAAAGGTGGGAGGTCGAATCTTCCCCCCTGCCAAGCGACCGCCCCGCGTCCACGCTGCCCCCCTGAAAGCTGTTTCTGAAAGTTGATAGCTTCAGTGTGAAGTTTGAAAAAAAGGGTCCTTTCAAAAATTTAATCCATCCTGGAAAATTTAAACTCAATCTGTAATAAAAATTATATCAAACTGTAGCTAAGGAAACAGCGAACACGTTGCAAATAGTCTCATCTCTTAAATAAGTAATACTGAATTCTTAGAGACCATTTGGTGGAAGTGGTTTGAATGAAATTTCGGAGCCGTGCAAAAAGCAAAACCTTTGAACACACTTTAGCAAGTAAAAATAGTATTTACCGTGGCAAATAGTGACCCAGTTGAACTCAAAAAACACCAACATGAAAGTAATATGTTGGGGAACAATTATCGAAAGTGTTTGGGTAAAAAATAATCAATTGTGGCAGGCTAAAATTGAATTTTCGGAAATGCAAAAACAACGCGTGTTGCGTGAAAAATTGCTCCTTCCCGAGTGAAAAGCAACTTTGTTGGAAATCGTAAAAAAACAAAAAAAAAACAAAAAAAACAACACATTATTTTAGTTGTGTTATCAGACAACACTTGTCAAAAATTTAAATGGGGAAAATCGTGCAAATAGGGCCGGAAAAATTCAAAACTTTGACCATGGCCTAAACGTTGTTAGCATGCCGAAGCAACAATGGCGGTCGCCTACTACAAAACCCACAACTATTTCATTCAAAAAACAAAACAAAGCTATCACCTGTGTTCTCTATTGTTTCCTGCAACTCTCCAGGGGTCTTTCAAACAATTAAGAGCTCTTTACAAAGATAATTCAGCTGGTAAAACACTTTGAAAGGCGCCCACCTCACTTTTTGTGTACAAAACAAAAACACGCGTCTTCTCCAAAAGTACCTGCTGTTCAACCCGAGGGCTAAATTGCATGATAACGAAAAACGCGTGACTTTTCACGTGAAGTTGCGAAAGAGCCAATCAAATTGCAGGAAAAGGCGAAACGGGTCACGTGAAGAGCGAATACTCTTTTCGAAAATGGAGTCGGGGACGCGAATTTGGAAGTTTCGCCAGCGTAAACCGTCGTTTTTTCGTGATAGCACAATTAGTGGAGTAATTAATAGAATAACTCAAAAATTCTTTTAAAATAGGCTTCCAAAAATAGATAACTTTTGTCTACTCTAGAAACGGAGGCTTTCCATGCAAGTGCCAACCTTGTCCTCCTCCATTCAAAAAAGCCTTGTTGATTACACGGTTCGCCGTTTCGGCCCATTGTTTTGGGGCGTTCGACCTATTATTTCGGGTCGAATCTATTGTTTTAGGCAGAGTTTCGCCACCGTCACGTGACCACGTAGAATAGTAATATTAGATGTTCACAGATATACTTAAAGAATTCAACTAAATGCAAGCAACGGAAATATGACAGGTAGATATGAGTACAACATTAAATACTTGTTCTTTAGTGTTAAAGCTAAATTGAAAATCTGATTGGAAAACCTGATTTTATCCCGGGCATTCAGCGAGAGTGAACTGGCCTAAGCAAAGTGATCAATCTGATTTAGCAATAAGCTCGGCAGTTGTAATAACAATGAAGGCTATTTACCTTTGTTTGAGGTCAACAGTAATGTGTTTGTAGGTTTTGCAATATCCTCTCACCTGTAACTTGTCCTTTTTAAACAATTGTTCTTTAGTCATGGAAGGTCTGCGATTGCGAAACAGATATTTCAAAAGGTGCCGACTTTTGTAAAATTCCCATGCATTGATCAAAGTGAGGCAACGTTCTTTTGTGAAATGAAAGTTTATACAATCGCCTCGTTTCAATGCAGCAAAACCTCCTGCTATTGGATAATTAAAAATGCAGAAATTCATCTCATTAAATCTTTGTAGAAGAATAAACAATGTGCACATGAATTTCATTGAGGGTATTATTGTACGAAGACATAGATATTAGACATGTATATTTTAAAGGTATACAGCACTGTGCAAGAAATGCATAGTTGTCAGTTGCGTACATAGAAAGGAGAAGAATCAGATTGCCGGTTACATTAGTTAAAAGCCCGAACACCACGTCAAGGAGTAACCTTTGTTCGAGATTTCCTTGTTCATGAAAAGTGCAAGTTCAATTTGGATTATGTAAGAGTAATCTTTAAAGGGTGGGCTTTATCTGCGAGGTTCACTATTTCATCTTGTAATGGGTAGTAAATAATCTTATTCACAAATTCATAATATTTTAAAGCAACTATTGCTAACGGAGAACTTGCAGTTTTCATGGAGGAAGGAAAACCATGTTGTCATAGGCAAGATCGGAAAACATGGCAAAGCATAACTCATGATTTTCAGGCTCTACACAGGAATGACGATGTGCCGATTGCGGAAAGTGGTTGCAACCGCTACTGAACATCTTTTCATTGATGTTTTCAGTTTGCTCACGGCAGATACTGCTTGGCTGGAATGAGACATTCAAACCAGTGCTCGGCTTTTTACGGCTTTGCTGGTAGCTGGTTAGTTATGTTGTACACAACTGGACACCACACACTTGTATGTGTGTGATGCGATCTGCCTTGAAACACAACAGTCACACCCGTAGTGGTTATATTTTGTGTAGGTTGGTAGCCTGGTGTACAAATGAAAAGCACCATTGTGTATAGGAGAGGAGGAGAGACTTAAAGGACTTCTTGGAAGACAATGTTCTTTGTCTGCCTGTGTGCATTCTCAGGAAGGAAGACTTTGATGCCAGCAAATGACGTAGCCCTGGACATGGCAACATATAATTGACCATGTGTGAAAACGGGTTGTGGCAAATACAGACCAACATACCTGAGAGATTGTCCTTGTGCCTTATTGATTGTTAGGCAGTATGCAAGTCTTACTGGAAATTGTCGTCGTTTCATTCTGAACGGCATTTCCATGTCCTGAGTGGAGACTGTGATCTTGGGAATCATGACCCGTTGTCCTCTGTGCTCCTTTGTAATGATCTCTGCTGTGATCATGTGATGTCGGAGATGCCGAACTATGAGTCTTGTTCCGTTGCAAAGACCTTTCTTTGGATTGAGATTTCGCAGAAGAAT